>QJPP01005217.1:0-92839 GCA_003996215.1 Jaltomata sinuosa
GAAGAAGTCCACCATGCAAAGGAAAAAGGTGCCTGGGGTTCAAAGTTACTATCTAGCCATAGAAAATTGTGCATATACTTTCAACACATTCCTTTGGCCTGAATCAACCGCTCTATTGGTTCTGCAAACAACCAACAACTTCAAATCATATATCATAATGAACTTCTCATCCATATTGGCCGAGTCTAACCAACACTAGAACCCCACATAAACAACTACTCCAGAGGAATCAATTAAACAAGCTTTCAAATCCTAGGCAAACAAATGGATATTATCAGTCTCTACGTATCATCAGAGTTCAAAATAGCCTCGCTAGTCTCAACCTGCACAAGCTGACCACATAAAGCATACACCACTGCTGAACCTCAAACTTACGCTGTTAAGTCTGTCCAACCATGGTAGAAGAACCTCGTACTAACTAGAACACTGCTGAAAGCTAGAATATCTCGCCTCTTGCAAAGGTTAGCCAAGGGCTAGGTGTCCAAGGCCAATAACTGCATCCACAACTAAAGTAAAGAAGCTAAGTTGCCTGCCCCACTGCCTCCCGGCACTAGGATGCTGCAACCAAATAGAAACTGCCACAAACCATCCGATGTAACCTGCCAAGTCATGATTCTGAACCCCAACTTTCAATACTACCAACTAAAGCCTTGGTCGAACCTGTATGCTGCCAATGAACCCTTAAGAACCCAAGCCAACTAGGCCTAAAAATGCAAGTTGCCAACACCACAGTTGCTACTGAAAAAAAAAAACCAATCGATGGAAAACCCACATTAATGTGTAGACGGCTAAATCGAATCACCGACACACAATCCCAAAGCAAAATTCATCGCCACCTTAGGCAACTACGAGGACACATAAACACATACAAAGAGTTATCTCCCTTCTTTTTCAACTAAACAAAAATGCTTCCTTAGCACATACTAAACCTTACAAATCCTTTCTCGAATAAGAACCTGAAGCCATTACCTTACTACTCATAGCTACACCTCAAATTCAATAAGGCAGAAGAAGGATGGGCCGGATTCCCAACTCACCCAAAATGCCTACAAATATAACCCAACCACGAGGTTACGATCAACACTTAGTCGGAAGTGCTAAAGTCAAGACCCAATCACGATGCCAACATCCAGAGCTCATAAAAAAAACTACGATCAAGATTCGTTCCAATTGGAGCTAGGGATACAACAAAACACCCAACGGACCAGGAAGTGGAGGAGACTATGGGAACAACCCAAATACCTGCCAACATCCTAAACTATTCAATAAAGAGGGTCGACTCTGGACACTCGGGAGACTAAACCAATCTATGCACACTAGCATAACCAATATCTCCCAACTGAGGCAAAATCTCAACTCCGGGCCAACTACCAGTAATACACCAAACCATCACACGGATCTCTAGACACGCTAGATAACGGCCTAGGCAACAACCATCTAGGACCGCTCAACAAGGGCAACTCAACCACAAGTCCAAAATCACAATGAAACAGGGATAACCCAACTAGAAATAGACTACCCACGAGCTACAACTCCGGGAAAGCAACTCTCAAGGCTAACTTACCCCCATTCACTCCAAAAAAATAAACTACCAATAAAATAACGTATCGATACTACAATTCGAGTAGCCAAACAACTTAAACAAGTAGCAGGTAGGCATAGAAGCAATTATAGAGTCACAACACGAGCGGGACTAACATAAGTCAAAGTTAGCAAAAGCCTGACCTGGAGTAACGATGTCAGGAACCTCTACCTCTGGCCCACCAAGAGGCACATCAAGCTGATGGGGTCTAACTCTTGACTGTGTGGTCAAAATTGAAGCCCCAACCAGCCCTCGCTGGGGACAAACTCAATAAAGGTGACCAATCTCTCCACAATGATAATAACCAGGCTGTCTGGGATACACAATCGTGGGGCAATTCCTAGCAAAGTGCCCATGCTCACCACACCAAAAACATCCTATACCAGATGAAATCCAATGGGAAAATCTCGCCTCATACTTCAATACCGACAGACAACCCTGCTGAAGAACTAGAAGCTCAACTATAACTAAAGCACCACTCACAGATTCAGGTACTGAAACACTCAGCGGAGGACTCAAAGTCCTAGCCACAGTGTTCTGAAGAACTGAGGTCGTTGTAAATCCAATTAGAGGTTGGGATTACCCCACACCCCCTATCTAATGTAGTAAACCCTCACTTTGGAGTCCCGGAATTGATGGAAGCACCAAAGCAACAGGCACAGAAGTCTCAGCACCAATCGTTATCTCACTCGTATGAGGTATCTCAGAATTAATAAACAACCAAAGTGTAGAAGTCAATAGAGCCAGGAACGCACGATGAGGAGCCAAAAAGATGAAACATTTCCTAACCATTCCCTGTAGCCTCCCGCAGATAGGATACGGACGTCATGGTACCGATCCACGAGACTCTACTTAGACACTTGCTTCTGTACCATGACACCGGTGAACCTAGAGCTCTGATACCAAGCTGTCACAACCCGATTTCTCAAGTCATGATGGCACCTACAATCCCCCAGTAGGCGAACCAATTCTCGTAGCCCAGAACGATTAGTAATGGGCTACTACCTAACAAAAATGCACCAGCAAGCAGAAATAAGCGTAAGCAAAACTCAAAAATAAATACATAAAGGAAACTACACAAACCCCAAGACTTGGTATCGACAGTACAGAAGCTTCTAATAGAATACAAGTGCTAGAAGTAACAAAATGATAAGTACAATTGTGTCTGAATATACAAAGAGTAACAGTACAAAAGATGAGATGTAGACAAGCCCCGACCATCAGGCGCTCACCCTAGTCTCGAAGATCCAAAAGCTGCACGAGTCTCCAATGCGTTCAACAGCAAAAGCTCAGGTAATATCTGCACCAAAAATAGTGCAGAAGTATGGTATGAGCACCAAAACCACGGGTACTCAGTAGGTATCATCGGCTGACTGAGCGCATATAATATATAAAAGCAGTAAGTAACAGATAGCAAGAAAGCAGTCACTGAAGCAATAAGCAAGGCACAAGGAGCTAGCACAGATCATCCATAACTAAGAGCTTCAAGTAACACATGCTAGCACAGAGATACAATTACATAGAATCATAGGTGAAGGAAAGAAGAACACACCTGGAGTCCTTGCACAATAATATAAGTAAGTAGAGAGAGAGTTGAGAAAATGGCGGTATACCGGTAACCTCAAGTGGAAGGAAAAGACGGAGAGCAGTCTAACATACTCAAAATGGAATCAACCAGTATAAGAAAGTCGTAATACCAATCCAATCACATGATAGCATAACCAGGGAATCACCTCACAAGTACAACCCTAGGATGAAATAACTAGGCCACAATAACTAAGAGATACCACTCAGCTTCCCACAAGAACAGAACCAGAGTCTCACACTCTGCTCAGAAGGCCACACAAAATTGCCTCAATAAGATAGGACTCTAAAGCCTTCTCAATAATAAAAAATCCCACAACCAAAGCCTCAACAGGCTAGCCATCACTAATCTTTCAAGAACCAGGTGCCAAGACAAGCTCTAAGTAAAAACAGGAGTAAATATAGTCTACCTACAGTCCCAACGGCCGCCCATACAACCGAGGAACACAATCAAGTGAAAACAAACCCTCCGGCATCCTATTCTACCGGAGCATACACTGAACATATAGCAAACAAGGGTGGAACCCAATGCATGGTATGATATGATGTGAAATAGAACCTCTGTATGTACCTCCTCCGATGCCAATCAGGCCCAGCAAGCAGGTTTCACGGAAGGACTCATCCTGTATACCTCTACTCCACCGTATACCCTTCCCTCCGGCGCACGCAACTCGAAGCCCCAGGCCCAGAGCGGCAAGGTCGATGGAGGTCCCCGACCCCATACTAAAACTCAGTATCAAGACATGTCATTCGGAAGCAAGTCTGGGATCAAGATAGAGACCCAGTCTCAAGTATCCATGCCAGACCCCATCCAGGACTAAAGTAGTAGAAAATGCCTCATAACCATTTGATAAGGTGTTAATGTCACACTCGCGACCAGCCAACTCCAAAGCATAAAAATGAGGCCAATAACAATAACAAATGGCAGCTAAACCCAACAACAATACGTTAA
The DNA here is from genome assembly GCA_003996215.1 of Jaltomata sinuosa. NCBI lineage: Eukaryota > Viridiplantae > Streptophyta > Magnoliopsida > Solanales > Solanaceae > Jaltomata > Jaltomata sinuosa. The sequence goes on from QJPP01005217.1 coordinate 4,119, forward strand.
CCATATCTCCAAGGAGCGACGAGCTCCCGAGGCACTATTTCAAGGCATACTTCACGTTTGTCCAATCCAATCACTATCGTATGTGATCCCAAAAAGAATCGCACAATTTCCCAATTCCTCCAGAACCTTACCATAACTAGAACACCACAACAATAATCAAACATAACAAAATAAAGGGGCTGTCCAAAGCCACAAATCCAAAATACCACTTCGGGGCTCAGAAATCCGTAAAATAATACTAGAATATTTAATAACGAAGGAGGGTCATAGGGGAGAGATTTCCTTGACAAAAATATTCAATATACCAAGATTAACAACCTGCCTCCTTGCAGGAATAACAAACATATCCAAATCCAACAAGAAACTACTACAAGTTATTGAAAAATACAACTTTTCATAACTAGAAGCTTAAAATCTTGATCCAACAAATAGATAAGTCTACGGGATCCATACCTCACAATAATAACTCCATAGCTACTTCAAAATACTCAGAAAACACCTTCTAGCTCGTTGCATCAACACCCACGAAGATACGCCATGAAATCGACGGAGAAAACTACACCAAAATGACGAGCTCGCGACATAGAGCAACTTCCGTTAAACTTCCAAATTGAAAGGATCAAAGTCCATTGATTATTTATGGACTTTCCTTCTGATTTTCTGAAGTTTTTGGGTGATTTTTATGAATTAAAACGAAGATGGAACACCTTTTATAAAGCAAAACCGACTTAGGATGCGGGCCCCACCTTGACGTGTCTGCTTGCGCGGTCTTACAAAAACATGAATATCTCTCTATTCTGAAGTTGTATGGATAAACGGTTTACTGCGTTGGAAACTAGACTTGTAGACCTTCGATTTGGTATATTGGGGGCCCACTAACTCTTTATATATAGGGAGAAACACCCCAAGACATTTAACCCAAATTTGAAGAGAATTCCTTAAAGGAATTTACAATAACATTTTCCGACTTTTGTTTCGCAACTTGCTTGACTTCAAAACTCATCATACGACCATTTTGCGATTATAATACCTCATAACACATCTTTCTTAGTATATTAGACTCTATTAGTCTTACCCCAAAGGCACGGGTTACTTTAAACCTTCCAAACGGGCGAGGTGTTACACGAGGCATTTCTTTAACTCGAACTTTCGAGTAAGGAATTCCTTTTACCTAGGACCTTGGTTTATTTCTTTGATATTACCAAGAATGTTGTCGGAAGTCAACGATTTCCAAAGTTGAATCTCTAAAATGAGGAATGTCCATATAGACCAAACAAATGGCCCGTGCACCGAGCTACCGGTCCCGACATGCCATAAATGACTTGGGTCGCTACAAGTAATCTCTAATGGTACAAGAAAGGAGAAAACGTGTAAATGACCGGAAGGGTCATTACAAGGATAATTCAATTCATGTGGTTTCAATTTTCGAGAGGCATAAGAGATAACTTTTGCTTCGAGGATGATGAGAAGCATCACTATATATCATATACTCTTTCTATTCAGTTGGTTGAGTAAGTATATGATCTTGTGTCAACGAGGATTTGAGAATTTTAAAGCTCTCTTGGCATTTGTCATCCCAAGAAAACTTGACTTCCTTCTTCAAAAGTTTAGTCAAAATAGAAGCAATAATGGAGAAGCCTTTCACAAACATAGTATCCTGCTAAGCCCAAGAAACTTCTTATCTCTGTTGGACTTTTGGGTAATTTCCGTTCAACAATAACTTGAATCTTGCTTGGATTTACTTTCAAACCTTTAGCTGACATAACATGTTCTAAAAATGCCACATCAACAAAAAATATTCACATTTAGAAAGCTTAGCATAAGCTTTTTCTCCCTTAAAATTTGCAAAATAATGCAGAGGTGTTTATCATGATCTTCGTTTTTTTTGGAATATATTAAAATAGCATCTATAAAAACAATCACAAATTGATCAAGATAAGACTTAAATAACCGATTCATTAGATCCATGAACACCGTAGAAGCATTTGTTAACCTGAATGGCATCATTAAAAAATCATAATGACCATACCAAGCTCTAAAGGCAGTTTTGGGAACATCTTGATCTCTTACCTGGAGTTGGTAATACCCAGACAACAAATTAAGTTTTGAAAATAAATTAGCACCCTTCAACTGGTCAAATAAATCATCAATCCAAGGTAGTAGATATTTGTTCTTGATTGTTATCTTCTTCAATTTTTTATAGTCAATGCAATGCCTAAGAGCGCCATCTTTCTTCTTTACAAATAAGACAGGTTCTCCTCAAGGAGAAATACTAGGACGATGAAACCTTTCTAAGGAAGTTCTTAAATTGAAATTTCAACTCCGTAAACTTACCCTAACATTCATGCAACTCATAAGATATAAAATCTAACTAAGACAAGTCTAAAATAAGTAAAATGTAACCTACCTCGAGGCTGAATTGATAGCATGAACCATCACTCGTGTGCCTTCCCCTTTTGAAAAGCCTCACAAAGATGACATGCTATCAAGAACATAAACTAGGGGTCAAGATGAGAAGAATGGCACCCATATTGCTATACGAAACTTCAAGCCAAAAATTGGGTCCAAAAATTACCCCTCACGGCCCACGTGATAAAACAGAAAAACAAATATTAAAATTATGTTCACAGCATGTTTATAAACCTATGTTCAATGTTTGAGTGCAAACGAGACTCATTTCGGGGCACAAAACAGCCCAAAAGTCCGATTTGATCAAGAAGTTACATACAAAAAAGACCAAATTTATATGAGAAATGCGGAAATAATGCTAGGATGATAACTAGAACAAGGAGAGGAAGACATTTACCTCAATTGGACACAAAATCGATGAGAATGGGTGCTCTTCCACCTTAGCCAAGCTCTATCAATGGAGAATTTAGATGTTGGAAATGAAAAATAAATTTAAGAAGGATCTCATTTAACTACCAGCGATCGACGTACCCATAGGTGCGGCATCTCTATTGTGCTCAAAACACCACAGGGGCAGTGGTCAACCGAACCCCCAACACTCACAGGTGCAGTGAGCATGCCACAGGGGCGGCTCCACAGGCTTGGCTAATGGAGCATAGGGGCACCCCCTGACGATGTCACCTAGGGCCAAAAGTGTGGTTGGTGACTACAGAGGAAGCAACACATGTGCGCCGCCACTCAGCACGCGTGCCAAACATGAAACAGCAGCACCAAATACAACAACAAGCCATAAAACTCTCCAGTCATTCCCTCTGGATTCATTTAAAACCCCGTTAATACAAACCAAACATGCTATCTTACAATAAATGACATTCCAGACTCAATGGAATCAACAAAAACCCTAACGGAGATTGTTTTAAAGGAAAGTGGGCCTCACGCTCAAAAACCAACTTTCACCAAAAAGAACCCAATAACTTAAAATGAGTCTTAAAGCTTTGGGACCCAAACCAAAGGTCCCTCTAACCCAAGGTTGACATTCAAGAGATAATAATGCTGACAAAATTTCCATCCTATGTCATCTTTTCCAAATGTTGACCAAAGTCAACTCTACCAACCTTATGAGATGCAAAACAAGGAAAGCAGCCTAAAATACACATGAACGGCTTGAGAACTGAACCGTCAAGTATGACAAGACATAAATGACCTATAGCCACTGCGGGAAAGCTCAAAACATGGAAAAATCATAAAAAAATCAAGAAAATAACTTAGAGGGTCATTATAACTTAGGCATCCTAAAACCCATGAACCCCTTATTATCAAGCAACTTGTTCAGGGCTCTGATAAGTTGCTAATCTATGAACTTATTGAGCCTTTATTCATGAATTATTTCCATGTTTTGATGAGAATTAGAGGTACTTATTACCTTTATTGATGTAAATACAGGTATTCTTGGCCAAATGAAGAAAGCAAAGGAGTTGAACCCAATGAGATTAAATTGTAGTTAAAGTACGAAGGTGATCAAAAGGGGAAGAATATTTTAAGAGAGGTGATGTGATGTGTGAGCCACAAAGAGGCATCTGTATTTCGCAAATGTCATCGCATATAGAGGATCATAAACTGTTTGAGTAGTAACTCACATGTGATCCACACTATTTCAAGGCGATCGCCCATCCCCTTGCACCTGGCTCGCACACTACTCGAACTTTACTTCCTAAAGAGATAGGAACCAGCAATCATCAAATCTCAAGGTGCGATCACAGGTGCTGTCACACCTTGCATCGCGCGTTCCCCAAAGGGAAATTTTTTCCATATGTGTGTAATGTATTAGGGAAGGTTCTAAAACCATTTTTGGGGTCTGTACTAAGGGAATTCATCAGTTTTACTTTCCTAAGGAAAAGTATTGATAGTACACTTTCTCACTTTCTCTCTTCATCATCCTCATTGAAAAACACCATTTGTAAGCAATTTGGAGCTTGGAATTTGAAATTAGCTTAAATAATGAATAGAATTTTGAGAAAGACAATTGGTATTTTCTCTTATTACTTTGATATGAGTAGATAAACTCTATTCGAAGGGTGTGTACATGATGGGTTTTTGAAATTATGAATGGGTATTGATTAATAAAGCTTATAAACAATTATTGTGTATGGGTCTATTGAATTATTCATGTTTTAACGTAATGACCCTTCCAGTCATTCTCGTGTTTTCACCTTCTTTGTACTGATAGAGCTTGCTTGTAGTGGCCCTAAGTAATTTATAGCTTGCTAACACTGATAGTTTGGTGCCCGGGCCATCTGTTTTGTCTTTTTGACTATTTTCCCATTTTAGAGCTTTGACTTAGGAAATCGTTGACTTCAGTCAACATTTTTGGTAATTGTGCTAGGAATCGAATTCTGATAGTTCTATTGGCTTTGGAGCATGGAATTTGGTCTAGTAGGACCCTTGGTTAGGATCTGGGAGCTTTTTAGCTTAGAATTTTCTCTCGTTCTGTGTTTTTAGGCCAGTTGGGCTTGTATGGTTGACTTTGGTCAACATTTTAAGAAGATGGACTCGGATGGAAATTTTGTTAGTGATGTTAGCTCTAGAATATTGAGTTTAGGAAAGAGGGACCATTGGTTCAGGTCTCAAGGTTTCTGGACTTGATATTTGCCCTTAGGTTCCATTTTGGAATAGTTGGCCTAATTTTTGGTGTAGGGCCCACTTTTAATTAAATCAACCTCTGATGGGATTTTTGTTGGATCCAAAATTCTATTTCTAGTTTAATAAGTTAGCTCATTTGTGTTTGCAGGACCCCAAATGCATTCCCGAGGGTCTATCCGAGAAATTCTAGCCTTGACTTGATGCAGGTTGCTGGTGGCTGTTGTAGCACTAGCATGGCCATCGCCCATGCATGGGCATGGCCGCATGCACGCTGAAGCTTTAGCCATCTGCTTCCCTCTTTGCCTTGCCTACACATCACCGAGGCTACGTACGCATGGGCCGCGTATGCAGCGCTCGGATTTGTGTGCACTGCGCATTGCTTAGCTTGGCCAGCGCCTAGCCTACGCATGCACCAGTGCCCCCTCGCCTGTGCATGGGACTCATATACAGCGACCAGCCGCATACGCATGGCAGCCTTGCCAGCCTTGCCAGCCTATATCTTGGCTATCTTCTTTCTTTTTTAAGTTATTTAAAACCAACTCATTCCACCATTGAAACCAACTCCCAAAAACACCATTTCTCCACTTCTGACCACGAAAAACTTGGAGGAAGATTATCCTTGATTCATGGATATAAATATGCTCAACGAAGACTCTATCATCACTGTGTGATAATATAATGAAGGATGTATGAGTATAGTTGACGTCAGACTCCATCGTATCTACGCAATAATAGATATAAATGCTCTTAATGCCAGACTTCGTCGTCTCTGTGTGATAATGAGTATGCATGCATAAATATCCTCACTGTCAGCCTCCATCGTCTCCATGCTCTATTGGATATGATTGTTATTGGGTCGATCCTGTGCATCTAATGCAACTTAGGGACACCTCCAGATGTCATACTTTTTTAAACCGGCCAGTAGAGGGAAATAATCTTTGCAGAAAATTTGTATCTGTGGTATTTGATGATGATGGATGTTATAGCATGACCTTCGTGGTATGGTCCTTGTAACATGATCCTTGTGATATGATCTTTGCGATATGATCCTTGTGATATGATTCTCGTGAAATGATCTATGTGACATGGTCCTCGCAATATGATCCTTGTGATATAGTCCTAGTGACATGCTCCTCGCGACATGGTCCTCGTGACGTGGTCCTCATGATATGTCCTCACGATATGCAAATATGATAATAATATGGATGATCATGCAACGGCATGCGTAGCACTTGCAGAAAACATCACCTTTGGTTTTTATGTCATCACGTTAACTCCTTTGCATGCACCTGCGCTCAAGGCAAATGATTAGTAGACACAACATCGCTTTTACTAGCGATCACAGTCATTTTCAAGAAAACATTAAATAATGTATTAATGAATATAATTAAAATAATTTTCTTGCAATATTCATCCTCTTTTTGAGGTGGAAGAAGAAACAAGGGTTTATTTAAAATGTGAATGAAATGGTTGAAAACCTATGTTCGTAGACAACTACCAATACTATTTTCAAACATCATGTGTTTATTCTGATCTCTGATTTGTTGGGTTTTTTAGGAGGATGTCGTCAACCTCTCTCTGTCTGATGGCCCCTGCAACCACTCAAGAAGAGTCATTATTTCTGGATATTTTGCCATTTTCGGCTTTTTTCCCATTGTTTTGGGTCTTTTATGTCAATTTTTGGAATATTATTTCATTGTATTGGCTTTGAATACACTAAGGATAAGACTTCCACCAATCCTTGGCACTTCTTAGGATATTCCTGTATACATAGAAAAATTATTAGTTTTTCAGCGAAACTGATTAGTGTTGACCTCTTTCGATCGCTCGTTCCTTATCTTTCGATCTCTCTGTCCTTACTTTGCCTTCTTTGGGTGCTTTACATCCTCGGGTACTTTTCATCCTCGACTACCTAGGTTACAGTAGACATAAGACGAAATCAAATTATAACGGATCAAAATTAATTTTGTAAAGATTTTTCAAACAAGTTCTTTGGAAAACAAAGATTTGAAAATGATGGTTTGGAAAGGTCCTTTCCCATATATTCATGTCATGTTCTAGCTTAATGAACGTACTTTATTCGAGGCCTTGGCATATCCGACATACTGCTGGCAGACTCTGAAGATCCTTTATCATCCTAGCTAGGGAGTTTAGAAATATTCTTTCGAGAAATCTGTCTCAACTAGGGCTAGTCTACCTTGAACTTCGTTGCAGCTCAAGATTTCTGAAGTAGACTCTAATCTCTTGGTGCTCAGGAATTCTACAGAGCTTGTTTTCTAAACTTTCAAACGAAACTTGATAGAAATTTTAAGGTCTTCCTCAAAATTTATGCTCCAGTTAATGGTTTCTTATACATCTCATGCCGTTGATAAGATATTAGACATTCAATGGGGATTATGAGATTTTTTCTCAAAATTCACTTCCATTTATCCTTGGCACCATTCAAATTCTTATTTGTTGGAGAATGATATTTACCTTCTGAATTTTCGAGATTCCTTTCTCAAAAATTCTACCCCAGTTTCCATTTTCTGGGTAATATGACCAAATTGTTATGGCACCTACATATCCCATAGAAACAGGAATCAGGTCAAACGTAGTTCCCCCAATCATAGTGGGAGAAAATTTGAAATATATAAAAGGGTGACCGAAACAAACAAAGGCCGCCTAAGTATCTCATTCTTGAGAATTCAGGTCAAACATAGTTCAAGATAAAAAAGGAAAGATAGATTTTCCAAATGGGTTGACCGAAGCCGACAATGGCCGTCTACATAACTCATTCTTGAGAATTAAGGTCAAACATAGTTCATACATAGAGGATAGGGAAATTTTAAGTTATTTCAAAGTGTAAAACGATTACAATCAGAAAACGTATTATAGGGAAAGAAAAAAAAGGAAAAGAAACAATCTTCGGGCGTAGTAAATCTTCACAACATTAGAGTTGATAGGCTTGGGCCATACATGGCCATCCATCTTGGAAAAAATCAAAGCATCTTCAGATAAAACCGTTTGGATGACATATGATCCTTGCATATTTGGTGCAAACTTTACATTGTATTTCTCATGGGAAGGAAATATCAACTCTCCATTCCCTAGATTTAATTCTGTATTGACTAATAACTTTTGGGAGATTATGTTTGTGCTTATTCCTGTCCTTTCATTATAGGACCAATAAAATATATCGATGTATGGCTTGAGCAGACTGACACGTTATTTTTTTTTGCTCCTTTGTCAAATAAACACCGGTGCTGATTTCTTCGACTTGATCGTCGCCTCCATGATTAATGTCACACCCCGAGGCTAACCCTTAGATGTAACACGGGATTCAGGACACGAGTGCCCTAAATTAACCCTTGACCATAGAATAACTCAGATAAATTAATAGATAAGCGGAAGCATAATAGGAAGATCCGAAATCAAATATATAGATAATCAAGTCAAATAGGATACATATCCAAAAGGAGACCCGAATACTGTCTATGTCTGGAAAGCCTCTAACTGTCAATAAGAGCGTCTGGGATAAGACCCCAGCTAACTCATAAATCTGAAATGAAAACATAAAGATAGGCTCGCTAACTCTAGTCCTCGAAGAATGAGGAATCACCACTGATAAGCTAAAAGTCTAGCGTAGTCTAGCCACGATTCTGAGGAAAGGTGCCTAAATCTGCATCGTAAAAAGATGCAGTGCAAAATAAGCATGCTAAACAAACTTGTAAAACTGAAATCATGCTATGAGTGCAAAACTGAGATTCAAGAGACTCAATGCGACGCCAATGCATGTTATACAAATATCATAATGATCATAATAGTCTTGAAAACTGAAGGCAAATAGTAAATGCATTTTAAAACCTCATATTGTTTCTGTGGGAGGTTCTCTAACCGACATAGACCATGTGAGCTACATGAAATCTGATGTATACGCCCCATTGAATGGATCCAATATACCTTGCCAGTGAATAGAAGCATGACTGTGGTGTGATCACTAAATTTGATACCCAACTAAGTGGACTTAGAACCTACAGAGGCACGTAATTTTAGGACTAAGGGTACTCACACCCTGTCTAACTCGGTGTAAATACTACTCCCAAAAACATGTACACATAGCTCATAATGCTTATGAAATATCTGATTTCAAACCTGTTCATAGCTTAGGTAGAGATATCTAGATGCCAAACCTTTCATAAAACAATAGGACATATCTAATTTCAAAAATTGTTGGAAAAGCATCAAGTCATATCTCATGTCATGCAATTCACAAGTTATGAATCTTAAAGCTTTGCAATTTCATAGCTTGAAGAATTAGCCATGCAATTTCATGAAAATAGAGGTCATGTTACCTAATCATACCAATTTTACTTAAAGACATGCAATTCAATGAAAATATGCTAAAATTCATCATAATCATATGGGCATTTCAAACCAACTGAGGAACTTCAGTTAAATCATAGATATGTAATAATAAATCATGAATTAGTGCCAGAGCTTTCAGCAGTAGCTCTCGTTGTCTGTGAAGTTTTCGGATCAAACACCGCAAGTGGCATTTTTGTGCCTGATGGGGTGTCGGTTGCCTCGGAGGTGGTTGTGGTTGGTTCTTCGAAGATCTGAGGCTTGTGAACCGTCACTTCAAACTTAGTGTCATCCCTTGATTTGTCAATATTCTGCTTTGATGACGCTGTCACTTGCTTATCAATACCATCCCATATTGGCACCTCTGCACGCCTGCATAACTCAATCACTAGACACGGGAACGGCAAAGAAAAAGTAGTTTTTATGGCCCGGGTCCGCATCTCGTCTGCAATTATCATTCCGAAGTTGATGACGTACCCGGCTATCAAGCTTGCCACAAGGATGTCTCTTCCCTCATCCAAATTATTGTCTCCTCCTGTTGGAAATAAACTGAACCGCACAACCGCCCACCAAAACTTGGCTACGAAGCTTAGTGATTGCTTCGATATCCGTCCCCTATGAGTTAGCCAAGATGGTGAGCCATCAGTCAATGTTCGGGCTAACCATGGTCTCTGCGAGTAGGCGTTGGAAATCTTGTCATGAAACTCTGGCATATCAGGTGGAGGGATGTATTCAGGGCCAAAGAGTACTCTGTTGATCATTTCCCGTGAGTTGTCCACTTGTTTACCCCGAACTGGCACCCTATACTGCCTTGGTGCTGATTTAACCCCTTTTCCTGGCTCGCATTTGCTCTCCAACAGTGCCAAATAGTTGGCATAGAATTCCCGGACTAGTTCTGGATAATAAAATCTTGGGGGCGAGCTCATCCACTCTAGCTGATACCTCTGAAACTGTGTCTGAAGAACTGGGTATTCAGGCAGATCCGTGGTCATGATTTGCACTTCTTCAGCTATCGGTCTTTTGTGGCTTCTCGACATCGTTTTGGTAAGACCATCAAGATAGTGCTTCTGAGCATCCTTAAATGCCCACCGGATCGACTCTCTGTCCATGGGTGCACTCCCTGCAATGTTGGGTGTTTTAGGACAACCTACATCCTCCGGATTGGGGCTGGAGCTACCACTTTCATCCGATCCACTACCACTCCCTCACTCACTGCTAGATGACCCACTCTCCTCTTCAGACTGGGATACTTGGGTGGTTCTTTGTTTAACTAGCCTAGTTTGGTAAGTCGGGGCTATAACTGCTTCTTCGTCGCTACTCGATTCATCGATTAGGGTCCGAGTTGTACCGATCCTTTCCTTCTTATTTTGTGCTTGACCGCGAGGCGGTTGTTGTTTGGGGGCCATGTACTTACACGTGAACAAGTTCAAACATGTGAGAACAGGACAACACTCAGTAATACCCACTGTCTCGGAGGGAAGGTTTGGCTGATGGTTCATCACAGGTGTGACGGACCGTCACACCGACCGTCACCCTAAGACAGTGAACTGTTTCAACCTGACGATTTGGCTGACGGTTTGTCACATGTGTGATGGGCCGTCATGCCAACAGTCAAGTTGAAACAGCGTGTTTCACTCTCTTTGAGGCATTTCCTCGAACACCTTGTGCTCGATTACGGGTTTTCTCCTCCTTTGTGGGATTTGGTTTCCCAAAGTCACCACCCATCATGTATTTGATCTCATGGGTTACTCAAGACTTCACCCATGTCACACTTAAGATTTCAAACAACAGTAACACCATCTCATACCCAACAACATTTATCACAATTTCATAAATTACAAACCCACCATTTCCTTCGGTATTTCTTCATGCTACTCAAATAATCTCAACGAGGAAGAGTTTAGAATCGTACCTTGATTTTGTTAGTGAGAAGAAATCGCTATTCCCTTTGATTTATATGAACCGATGGACAACTAGCGGGAATTCGTTGGTTTGGTGCGTTTTGAACGATGGTGAAGAAAGGAAAATGGGGGTGTGGTACTTGGGAGCAAGTTGGAGACTTGCTTGGGAAGAAGATGGATTTTGATTAATGGAGGTTTGGAGTTTGAGATTAGAAGATAAGTGGTAAAATGATGAAGATGAAATTAATATGCAACCGGGCGGGTCGGTTTGGTTTTGGGTTGGGTCGCCCAAAATTAAAAACAAAACTTACCTGATGCGGTGGCCTGTTGTGATGGTCCGTCAACAACTTGGCGGTCCATCACTTGGTGCGTCACAATTAGACAGTGAGCCCTTGTGAGTCTCGTGGGTGACGGCCTGGTGTGACGGTCCGTCAACTACTTGATGGTCCGTCAACTAGTACCGTCGGTACCAAACAGTAGGTATGAATATTTGTCAACATGTGACGGTCCGTGTGATGGGCCATCGTAGGCGTGACGGTCCGTCAACTACAACCGTCACTCGTAGACAGAATCATGTTGTTACTTCCACCTTTTTGTACCTGCACACTCAACGCATAAATTAACCAATTCTAACAAATTAAATCTTTATAAGCCTGTAATACAACAACAATTTATGGGTTGCCTCCCATACAACGCCTGATTTAACGTTGTGGCACGACGCTGGTGTCTTGATTACTCAGACTTCATCAATATACACCAAACACAAAACATGTACCTCCTCTGGGAGGCCCAGATATTACTTTAGCCTCTGCCCATTGGCTTTGAATAACTCACCATCTTTATTTTCTAGTTCGACCGCACCGGATGGGAACACTTGGTGTCTTTTGAATGGTCCGGACCATTTGGATTTGAGTTTTCCGAGAAATAATTTGAACCTGGAGTTGAACAACAATACCAAGTCCCCAACCTTGAACTCCCTTTTCTCAATTTTCCTGTCATGGTACAGCTTCATTCGTTCCTTGTAGAGAGCGGATCTCTCATATGCTCGCAATCGGAACTCCTCCATCTCATTCAATTGTTCCAACCTTAGTTCCGATGCCTCTTTCTAACTGAGATTTAACTTTTTGAGCGCCTAAAGGGCCTTGTGCTCAAGTTCCACGGGCAAGTGACAAGCTTTACCAAAAACAAATTGGTAAGGAGACATACCTATTGGCGTCTTAAACGCTGTTCGGTAAGCCCAGAGTGCGTCATCCAGCTTTCTCGCCCAATCTCGCTGGTTCACATTCACAGAGTTAGCCAAGATCTCTTTAATTTCCCGGTTCGACACCTCGACTTGCCCACTGGTTAAGGGGTGATAAGGTGTGGCTACCTTGTGTTGCTTCACTCCATATTTTGCTAGAGCAGCCTGGAACACCTTATTACAAATATGTGAACCTCCATCACTGATAATTGTGCGAGGGGTGCCAAACCTAGCAAAGATGTTTCTTTTTAAGAATGCCACCACACTTCTCCCTTTGTTATCGGCCAAAGCAACCGCCTCTACCCACTTTGACACATAATCCACCGCTACCAAGATGTAGCGGTTCCCGTAAGAACTTTCAAAAGGGCCCATGAAATCTATTCCCCATACGTCGAACAATTCAACCTCCAAAATAGTGGACATGGGTAGCTCTTGTCGGCGAGAGATTGCTCCTATTCGTTGGCATTGATCACAGAACTTGGCAAATTCATATGAATCTTTCTGGATTGTCGGCCAATAATAACCACACTTTAAGATTTTTCGGGCGGTTCGATTACCCGCATGATATCCTCCAACTGGGGACGAATGGCAAGCTTGCAAGATGCTTGTCATTTCCGCTTCCGGTACAGATCTCCTCACTATGTTGTCAGCACACAACCGGAAAAAATACGGCTCATCCCAGAAAAACTTACTTGCATCATGGAGAAACTTCTTTTTCTGGTGGAAGTTCAAATCTTCCGGGATCATTTCACTCACCGCATAATTTGCGAAGTCAGCGTACCAAGGCACCATATCACATGACACAGCTATCACCTGCTCATCCGGGAATGCATCATCAATCTCCGGTTCCTCTATTACGTTTTCTTCCCTCTCAAGCTTGGAAAAATGATCCGCTACCTGGTTCTCACACCCTTTCTGATATTTGACTTCGAAGTCAAATTCCTGCAACAATAGCACCCATCGGATTAGTCGAGGTTTTGCATCCTTTTTTGTCATCAGATACCTCAAGGCTGCATGATCTGTGTGCACCACCACTTTTGTACCAAGTAAGTATGCTCTGAATTTCTCAAAGGCGTATACAACAGCCAACAACTCCTGTTCTGTCACTGTGTAGGTCTTTTGCGCCCCATTCAATGCTGTACTAGCATAATAAATGGGGTGAAAAAGTTTGTCTCGCTTCTGTCCCAGAACAGCTCCAAGCGTCACACCACTCGCATCGCACATTACTTCGAACGGTTTGGACCAATCCAGGGCAATTATAATAGGAGCATCCACTAACTTTTCTTTCAGGCATTCAAACGCCCTCAAACACTCAGCATCAAATACAAACTTCGTCTCCTTTTTAAGCAACTTGCACAATGGGGTAGCAACCTTAGAGAAATCTTTGATGAACCTTCGGAAGAAACCGGCATGACCAAGAAAACTCCTCACACCCTTTACTGAAATGGGTGGAGGTAGTTTCTCGATGACTTCAATCTTGGCTCTATCCACCTCTAGACCTCTCATAGATATTTTGTGTCCTAATACAATGCCTTCTTTCACCGTGAAATGGCATTTCTCCTAATTCAGCACGAGGTTTGACTCTTCACACCTTTGCAATGCCTGACCCAGATTAGTCAAGCAATCATCAAAAGCATCACCCACAACCGAAAAGTCATCCATGAAGACTTCCAATGTGTTCTCCACCATATCAGAAAAGATAGACATAATACATCTTTAGAAGGTTGCAGGAGCATTGCAAAGACCAAAGGGCATGCGTCTAAAAGCAAACGTACCATAGGGACAGGTGAACGTGGTCTTCTCCTGATCTTCCGGGGCGATAGATATTTGGTTGTACCCCGAATATCCATCTAAAAAGCAATACCAACCTCTTCCAGCTAATCTATCCAGCATCTGATCCATAAAGGGCATGGGGAAATGATCACGGAGAGTACATGAGTTTAGCTTCCGGTAATCCATACAGACTCGCCAGCCCGTGACAGGCCTTAATGGAATCAGCTCATTTTTGTCATTTGCTACCACAGTCATTCCTCCCTTCTTAGGAAAACATTGCATTGGGCTTACCCATTTGCTATCAGAGATTGGGTAAACCACTCTAGCATCGAGCCATTTGATGATCTCTTTATTCACCACCGCTTGCATTGGCGGATTCAGTCTCTGTTGGTGCTTGGTGGTAGGAGTGCAATTTTCTTCTAGATGTATCTTATAAGTACAAATACCTGGTGGAATGTCAATAATATCGGCAATGGTCCAGCCGATTGCTCTCTTGTGTCTCCTCAGAGTGGATAATAACGCTTCAACTTGAGATTGCACAAGGTCTATCGCGATGATTACTGGTAAGGTATCTTTGTCACCCATAAATGCATACTTCAGATGGCCTGGCAACTCTTTCAACTCTAATACCGGTGCTTCCTCAATAGAAGGCTTTGCAGGAGGTGTTGGTCTGTTCTTTAAATCGAGATCCAATTTCTTTGGGGCGTAACCATATGACCCCATTCCAACCATAGCATTTACAATTTCCTCATAATCTTCGATGCAATCATCATCGAAATTCATCTTAACTGCTGCCAATGTCTCTACAACAAGTCTCTCTTCAATAGAAACGATCACATCAGATTCTGCAACAACATCAATAACCAAGATGACATTCTTGTCCCTCAGTTGCTTCATTGATCTGCACATATTAAACTTCACTACCTCATCGTTCAACCTGAAAGTCAACTCGTTGCTCTCCATATCTACCAATACTCTTCTGGTTTCCAAGAAGGATTGTCCCAAAATAATAGGGACTTCGAAGTCCACTTCGCAATCTAAAATCACGAAGTCTGCCGGAAATATGAACTTCCCCACCTTCACAAGTACATCATATAAAATACCAACCGGATGTTTCACCGATCTGTCAGCCATCAGTAACCTCATAGTCGTCGGTTTGGGGGCTCCTAAGCCCAACTACCGGTAGATGGCTAACGGCATTAAGTTTATGCTAGCTCCCAAGTCACAAAGAGCCTTGGCAAAGTTAAACTCCCCTATGGTGCAAGGAATAGTGAACGCACCCGGGTCTTCTTTCTTTTGGACCAGCGACCTTGATAAAATGGCGCTACAATGGTGGAGGTTGTCTTCCGGTTCAAAACTTACCGACCTCTTTTTTGTGATCAAGTCCTTCAGAAACTTGGCATAACCGGGCATTTGTTCAAGCGCATCCACCAGAGGGATGTTTACTGATATCTGTTTGAGCATAGTCATGAAGTTCATGAACTTTCTATCTTCCACATTCTTCTTCAACCGCTGTGGGAAAGGAGGTGGTGGCCGAGGCATCATAGTTGGAAGTTTTTCAACTTCCTTGCTTTTATCCGTGAGCACTTGAGTAGCATCTTCTTTCGCGCCGGGTTTTTCAACAGACACTTTCACACCCTCATCAACCATATTTTCAGCATCTACTAACTCTTCTTTCTCAGCAACGCTACCTTTCTGGGTCTGAATTACCGGATGTGATTCTGATAATGTCTTACCGGTTCTGGTGGTGATTGCCATCAATTTCCATCATTTCTCGGGTTTTGAATGGTGTCACTCGGCAATGTTCCAGCTTTCCGTTGATTTAGAGACGCCAAGACTTGACTCATTTGTTGCTCTAACTGCTTGATTGAGGTGGAATGAGAATTAACCAACTGACTCAATGATGATAATTCATATTTTATTTCCTTGACTCCGGAGTCAGTAGATTCTACCTTCAACAACATCTTTGCTATCATATTCTCTAACTTGGATGTTCCTGTATCATTTCTACTTCTTTCTCGGTTACCAGGTGGTACGTACAACCCACCTCTATCAGTTTTATTCATCCAGTTCCCCTGATAACGGTCTCTGTAGCCAGCTTTTTCATAGTAGTTGTCTTTCTGATAGTTCCGACCTTGGTTTCCCTGGCCATTGGCCTGCAAACCCCCCAAATAATTCTCCTCCTCCTCAGACTCGAACTCTACTGCTCTACTTTGGGAACCCACAACTTTCACTTTCTCCATGTCTCCTGACAGCAAATGTTTTGTCAGAAGGTCCATTTGCGTTTTCAGATCGGCCATATCTTGATCCCGCTCTTCCTTTCTCCTGCGCTGTGCTGCTGACATACCGATTGCATGAGTGCTAGCAGCCATCTCGGTGTCCCATGTATGCCATGCCCTATTGGTTTTAGTGAGCCGGTCTAGAATAGCTGTGGCATCGATAAAAGTGAGGCCCATAAATGCTCCACCTGCTGCGTTATCCAGTGTCAGCTTGGTAGCCGAATTTAGTGCCCTGTAAAATGTCTGCATGAGAAAATTGTTGGTCAACTGATGGTTAGGGCATTGTGTCAGCTTCTTCTTGAACTGCAACCACGTCTCATGTAACGCCTCGTGAGGTTGTTGTCTGAAATTGCTAATTTCATCCCTCAACTGTATCATCCTAGAGGGAGGAAAGAACCTTTCTAGGAAAGCTCCTTTCAACTCTCCCCAAGTTGCGATAGAGTCGGGCGTTAGCTCTGTTAACCATAATGCTGCCTCATCAGATAGAGACAATGGAAACAACCTGAGTCTGATCGCGGTCTGACTTACTCCAGGCAATTCAAACGACTTGCAGATACCAACGAAATTCATCAGGTGCCGGTTTGGATCATCACCAGCCATACCACGGAACAGTCCCTTTAAGTTCAACAGCTGAAGCATAGTGCTAGTTATGTTGAACTTGGCCCCGTGCGCTAGTGGAGGAAGAACAATGGCGCCCGTAGCACCAACTCCGTCTAATGCAGTATCATCTTCTATATCTTCAGCATTCAAGTGATGATGATCATGTTGAGCCTGCTGCTCTACAACGAGCCTTGCTGCCTTCATTTGTTGTGCAGCCATGGTTTGCCTTAGTGTTCTTGCGAGCTCGGGGTCATAGGGTAATATTGGTTCTCCCGAGCGTCGGGTACTTGGTATGCACAACTCAGTACCCTGTAATAAACAAAAACAACAAATAAAAGTAAAATTAGGAAATATGACTAAGAGTCAAATAAACACACCAGACTTAATAAATAACCGTATTCCCCGGCAACGACGCCAAAATTTGATACGCCCAAATTACAACTCCAATTACGAAGCGTAAGCGGTCGCTGTCAAATATAGAACCTAACTAAGGTTGGGGTCGATCCCACAGGGAATAAAGTGCAAATTAAATCGATAGTGAATTAAATGACTAGTAGTCGATAGTTTTCGGTAAATTGGGGGGGTTTTGTGTGAACAATGTTTAACCAAAGCAAATAATAATGTGCGATTAATAATCAATATGAGAGTGAACTAGGGATGTGTTCACCATGGCGTCGTAACAATTTCGACTCAAGGCTTAACCGGGTCCGCTCTATATGCATATCACGATGTGATTGAATTCATGGTATTGTCTAAACGTTTCTCAACCAATTTGACAAATTTCCTTTTCACTTCTCTCGAACTTGAAAAGGTGAACTTTCTTATTTCAATCCTAAACATCAAGTAGATTAATCTAGTTACAACATTAATCATGAGACGAGAGTTAGTAGTCTCGAATCCTTGTAGTTAATCAAATTTCCCGGTTTTAATCTCTTTACTCAAGCAAATTAAACCTAGGCATGTTCTAATGTTTGCAACCACTAGAAAACATCAGTAATTGAATGATTAACCACGTGACAACATAAAGATTGAACCCTACGCTACCCGAAATCTATATTGCTACTTTTGCCATGGCTCCCACAACCCTAGTTGTGGGAAGTTAGTTACTCATGCTATTAGGAAAAGAGAAGAAATTCTTATTCATAATAAAGAAAAAAGATTCTTACAATATAATGAACACAAGCTTCAATTTATCCAAGAACAAGAATCCAAGATCCCAAGAACAAGGGAAGAGAGGAAGACAAACGTGTTGTGTCGTGTTTTTCTCTCCAAAACTTGCTCAAAATAATCCTAGAACTATTGGGTAATGAATAATTAAAATAAACCTAACACAAGGTATTTATTGTAGTCCACGAAATAAAGTCCAAAAATAGGATTTTTGGAATCCCGCGTTGCGTTTGACGGGTCGCCTGATGGGCCGTCAAGCATGTGACGGGCCGTCACTCCAAGCCGTCGTCACTATCCAGTGCTTGCTATCTTTAGCTCTAACTTGACGGTTTGACTGACGGACCATCACCCATGGAACGGGCGATCACCCATGCGACGGGCCGTCACGCCAACCGTCGCTGCTATTCAGTGCAGGCTCTTCTTGAGCTCCCACTTGACGGCTTGGCTGATGATCCATCACAGGTGTGACGGGCCGTCGTGCCAACCATCGCCGCTATCCAGTGGCTCCTTCAAGTGCTGCCAGGTTTGGTGGCTTGGCTGACGGTCCGTCACAGGTGTGACGAGCCGTCAGGTCCTCCGTCAAGCTCAACATTTATACTTAGCTTGAGTAGTTTTACTTCCTTTTTATCCTTGTCTACATTTCCTGCAAATACAACATAAAAACATCAAAAATGACAACGGTTGTTTGAAAAGTCATGATTATTCTTAGTTAAAGACGTCAAAAGTGTCGTAGAATGGAGGCACATCACAAGCCAGGCCATATGATGAGGGATTGTCCAATGGCTTCTCAAAAGGGTAAGGATGTTCACTTGTAGACTCAAATTGGTTCTACAGCAGCTCCAGTGGGTCACCCTACTCAGTAGGGTGCCTCATTTGGAACAGGTGGTGGTCCACGCCAGAACAGGTTATATGCTCTTTAGGCTCGAAAGGACCAGGAGGATTCTCTTGATGTGTGTCACGGGTACGTTGTGAGTCTTTAATACTGATGTTTATGCATTGCTAGAACCAGGGGATACACTTTCATTTATAACTCCATATATAGGAGTGAACTTTAGTGTCAGTCCAAAAATACTCCCAGAACCCTTCTAAGTCTCCACTCCAGTTGGTGACCCACTTATAGCTAGACGGGTATACAAAAATTTCCCTATCACAATTTCCCAGAAAGTCACCTCAGCAGATCTTGTAGAGTTAGAAATGGTAGATTTTTCTTTCATTATAGCCATGGATTGGTTACATTGCTGTTAAGCCTCAGTCTATTGTAGAACTAGGATCGTTCGGTTTTAGTTTCCTAACAAGCCAGTCTTAGAATGGAAAGGTAGTAACTCAGTGCTTGTAGGTCATTTCATATCCTACCTACAGGCCAAAAAATGATTTCCAAAGGATATATCTATCATCTTGTTCGGGTAAAGGACTCAAACTCCAAGACCCTAACTCTTGAGTTAGTCCCAGTGGTGAATGAGTTCCCAGAAGTATTTCCAGAAGATCTTCCTGGAGTTCCTCCTGATCGGGAAATCAACTTCGGAATAGATCTCCTTCCAGATACCCAACCTATTTTGATTCCTCGTTACAGAATGGCTCCAGCTGAGCTTAATGAATTGAAGGAACAACTGAAAAACCTTCTAGATAAGGGCTTCATCAGACCCAACATCTCTCCATGGGGCACTCCAGTATTGTTCGTGCATAATAAAGATGGATCTCTCAGGATGTGTATCGACTACCATCAGTTGAACAAAGTCACAATCAAGAACAAATATCCCATCCCCAAGATTGATGACTTGTTTGACCAGCTTCAGGGTGCTAGTTATTTTTCCAAGATAGACCTCAGATCTGGCTATCATCAGCTCAGAGTCAGAGATAGTGACATCCCAAAAATAGCCTTCAGGACTCGGTATGGTCACTATGAAATTGTAGTCATGTTTTTTGGACTAACCAATGTTCTTGCAGCTTTCATGGATTTAATGAACAGGGTGTTCAACTAGTATTTGGACTTGTTCATTATAGTCTTTATTGATGATATCCTTTTTTATTCTCGGAATGAGAAAGAGCATAAGAATCATTTGAGGGTGGTTCTGCAGACTCTCAAGAACCTCCAATTATTCGCCAAGTTTAGTAAGTGTGAGTTCTGGCTGAAATCAGTTGCTTTTCTTTGTTATGTGGTGTCTAGTAAAGGCATCCGGGTTAATTCTCAGAAGATTAAGGCAGTAAAGGACTGGCCTAGACCCACCTCTCTGACAGACATCAGAAGTTTCTTGGGTCTAGCTAGTTACTACAGGAGGGTTGTTAAAGGATTTTCATCCATAGCTACCTTATTGACCAAGTTTACTCAAAAAAAGGTTAAGTTTCAGTGGTCATATGAGTATGAGAAAGGTTTCTTAGAACAGCAGACCAGGTTGATTACAACTCCTGTCTTAACTCTACTAGAGGGTTCAGATGGTTATGTGATTTATTGCGATGCATCCAGGGTCGGCCTAGGTTGTGTTTTGATACAGAAGGGTAAGGTCATAACTTATGCTTCCAGATAGCTTAAGGTCCATGAGAAGAACTACCCGACTTATGACCTAGAGCTTGCAGCAGCTGTGTTTGCCATACAGCTTTGGAGACACTACTTGTATGGTGTTCATGTTGATGTGTTCACAAATATAAAGGCCTCGAGTATGTGTTCACCCAGAAAGAGTTGAATCTTCATTAGAGGAGATGGCTTGAGTTTCTCAAGGATTATGATATGAATGTGCTCTACCATCTGGGTATGGCAAATGTAGTGGCTGACGCCCTCAGCAGACTGTCCATGGGTAGTGTGTCACATGTTGAGAAAGAGAAGAAAGAATTAGCCAGAGACTTTCATCGGCTTGCTAGCTTAGGAGTTTGCCTTATGGACACATCAGAGGGTGGTGTGATAATCCAAAATGGATCGAAATCTTCATTGTTAGTGGAGGTTAAAGAGAAACAGGATAGTGACCCTATATTTCTTAAGGTAAAGGGTGCAGTTCATCAACAGAGAGCTGAGGTTTTCTCCCAAAGAGGGGATGGTATGCTTCGTTATCATGGTCGCTTATGTGTTCTTAAGGTGGGTGAGTTGAGGCAGCATATCTTTACAAAAGCCCATAATTGCAGCTATTCCATTCATCCAGGCGCCACTAAGATGTACCGTGATTTTTGGGAAGTCTATTGGTGGAATGACATGAAGAAGTACATCACAGATTTTGTGGCTAAGTGTTCCAACTATCAGCAGGTGAAGGTAGAACATCAGAAACTAGGAGGTGTGACTCAGGAGATTAGCATTCCAACTTGGAAGTGGAAAGTAGTTACAATGGATTTCATTACAGGATTAGCTCGTACTCCCAGACATCACTTCGGGTGATAGTGGACAGAGTTACTAACTCACTTCCTGGCAGTCAAGACTACAGATTCAGTGGAGGACTATATCAAACTCTACATCAGAGAGATAGTCAGGTTGCATCGGGTTCCCTTGTCTATCATTTCAGATAGAGGTTCTCAGTTTACATCTCATTTCTGGAGATCATTTCTTAGAGGTCTTGGTACTCAGGTGAATCTCAGTACAACATTTCACCCGCAGACAGATGGTCAGGCAAAGCATACCATTCAGTTGTTAGAGGACATGTTGAGAGCTTGCGTGATCAATTTAAAGGGTAGTTGGGATGATCACCTGCCTCTCATAGAGATCTCCTATAATAACAATTTTCACTCCAGTATTCAGATTGCTCCTTATGAGGCACTTTATAGGTGTATATGCTGATTACCGATAGGTTGGTTAGAAGTAAGTGAAGCAACCTTGATTGGACAAGATTTGGTTCATGAGGCTATAGAAAAATTCAGCTCATCAGAGATAGACTACAGACAACTCATAGTTTTCAAAAGTCCTATGCAGATGTGAGGAGAAGAGCCTTAGAATTTGAAATCGATGATTGGATTTTCCTAAAAGTGTCACCCATGAAGGGAGTGATGAAATTTGGAAAGAGAGTGAAGCTCAGTCCCAGGTATGTAGGTCCTTACAGAATCCAGAAAAGGGTTGGTAATGTGGCTTATGAGTTAGCGTTGCCAGCAGAACTAGCAGCGATGCATCCAGTCTTTCATATTTCCTTGTTGAAGAAGTGTGTGGGTGATCCGGCATCGATAGTACCTTTAGAGAGTGTGGCTGTGAAAGATAGCCTCATCTATGAAGAGGTTCCAATTGAGATTCTTAACTGTCAAGTTCATAGGTTGAGTAATAAGAAAGTTGCTTCAGTAAAGGTTTTGTGGAGGAATCAGTCCGTAGAGGGAGCTACTTGGGAAGCAGAAGAAGCCATGATGGCCAATTATCCTCACCTCTTTCCCTCTGAGTCTCTCAGTTTACTCATGTGTAATTCATCTCGGTACCTCGTTCCATCAGTTACACTTGCATTTCAGCATATTTGCATGTTCATGGGACTCATTTCAGCCGTATATCAGTTTCTAGTACTTCTTTAGTAGGGATTACAGCTCCTTTCCTTCGAACTCAGCTTGTAAAGTATTCATTCAAATATGTATGATCCCAAGGGGGAGATATTGTAACACCCCAAAAATTCCAAGTCTAGATTAAGTTCCGAAAACAAGAAAAAAATTGAGTTTCCAAGAACCCCGGTTCAAGATCACGGATCGTAGTATTGAACCACGGTCCGTCGTCTCAACCGTATCCCAATTCCAGTAGACCCCCAGTTCATGTCACAAGAACCACGAGACAGATCACGGACCAAAGTTGAGAACCACGATTCATCTTATCACTCGTGTTTTCCCTTATTAGAGGATCATTAGTCATGGTCTCAGCAACCACGAGTCACACGATGAACCTTTTTTCAGGACCACGGTCCATCCTGAGGACTCGAGGAAACAGAATATCAGGGACCCTCAATCCAAGCCCCATGAACCATGAGTCACATGACAAACCATTATTTAGGAATATGGTCCATCCTGTAGAGTCATAGTTCCTCAGTCAGAGAACCCCCAAGACTCCTGGGCAGGACAATGTCTCAGTTGACAGTCCATCGTCCAGGAGTATGGTCAGTCAAAACAAGTAGTGATCCCTGAGTTGCAAATTTCAGCAGTTTTCCTAATTATTTTCCAGGGGAATTCCAAACTTTTCCTTTCTCTTTTAATACCTAGATTACGTCATTTTGACTACTCTAAGCCTATTTTATTAGTCAAAAATTACTGAACACTTTCATTCTCCTCAATTCATCGGACTTAGAAAGAAACGATAGTTTTTTCTCAAGAACAAGAGGAGGTCTTCATCAGGTTCAGCCCCAAAAATCCACAAATTTCTCCATAGTTTTCCTCACCAGGTATGTGGGATTTCACTAGTGGGTTCCTTTCACCCATTAGGTCCTTAGAACTCAGTAGTTCCTTCAGTTTTTCCATGAATGATTAGACCTAGGGTTCAAAAACCTTAGAATTTTCCTTACTAATCAGATGCTATAATTCATATGATTCTTAGTTCGAATTCCTTGGAGGATTGCTCTAGTTCATGTCTAGAACCCAAAACCCTAGCCCGTCATAATTTTCAGTACTTCAGAAATTATTCTTGCTAGGCATGTCAGTCAAGATATCATGTTTTAGAATTTAAATAACATATCCTTCAGTATGTATATGTTGCATTCTAAGTTATTTATCAAAATTTTGAGATACCTATTATTTCACTGCATTGTTAATTATATTCAGTTGGGAGTAGACTTAGTACCGAGCAGATGAGGGGATGAAGGCTTAGCTGTCAGTTTAGGCTAAGACCTTAAGTAGCGGTCCTCAAGTCCCAGAACTACGGCACCACCGTAAGTATAAAAGGAGTCAGCTATCAGACTAGGTTGCATCTCCTTTTCCCTTGAGGACATAATTAGTGGATCCATGTCAGACATTTTCGTACCCTTGGCAAGGAATGAACACCCTCAAATCTAGGGTTATAGGTTGGCCCCATAGTTACCTCAACTTGGGGTATGTCGGTTAATAGTATCTCCCATAGTCAGATTCATGTTGCATTGACCATGTATTCAGTATTTATTTTAGTATTCAGTTCAACATGTTATATTCATGATTTTTACTTGGTCATTGTATTCAGTTCAGCTTTTAGTTATATTTCAGTGTACCTATTTGTATGGTTAGTTCATTATTTCTCATCTTAGTATAAA
Organism: Jaltomata sinuosa; assembly: GCA_003996215.1. Lineage (NCBI taxonomy): Eukaryota > Viridiplantae > Streptophyta > Magnoliopsida > Solanales > Solanaceae > Jaltomata > Jaltomata sinuosa. The sequence goes on from QJPP01005217.1 coordinate 28,624, forward strand.
TCCTGCATGCTCAGTACATTCAAAGTACTAACGCATACTTTTGTGCTACATCATTTTATGATATAGGTTTAGGCGCTCAGCATCCAAACCGCACTTAGTCGAATTCCAGTCCGTACTCAGCAGCTCAGCAGGGAATCCTAATAGTTCGAGGACGGTAGGCATGCTTTACCTTCAGTATTTCCTTTCAAGTTTCAGTCCTGTTAAAGTTAGCTGGGGGGCATGTCTCAGCAACTCATATCAGTAGAGGCTTTCAGACATAGACTAGATTTTAGCAGTTGTTAGTGTTGTTTCAGTCAGCACTATACTATTTATATATCTCATATATTCAGAGATTTGGGTTCTTCCCATTTCAGATATTAAATTGTTTTTAGCTTCCGCACAGTGCATATTTTAAAAATTAAACTTGTATAGATATGCCATGCCATGGATTAGCTTGGGGTCACTTGTGACAGTAAGCACCGTGTCGCATCCAGGGGGTAGCCTCGGGGCATGACAATCAGGGTTCCCGACACCATTGAAGGTCTCAAATTTGGGGATTTTGAATCCATTTTGCAGATACAACTCTGGGTCAATGCAAAGATCATCATAATCATATCCCTTTTCAGCAGATGAACCTCATGATTCCCTGATTCTAGCTATTTCCTCATTCATCAATGCCATGTCATGTTCATGCTTCTTGTTTGTGACCTTTGACTCGCTCTCCCTTTCCACATAGTCGTCAAGCTCGGACTTTTTGGGAGAGTGGTATATGGTTCTACCATGGTATGGAAGATAGAAGGTTGAATATTTTAGACGGGTGGGGGCTGGATATGTGGAATGGTATTTGGGTATATGGGGGTATAATTTTGTGGGTTAGTGATATTGGGGCGATTATTCTTGGAGTTGTAGGTGTTTGGTGGTGTTATTTTATAATTTAGAGGAAGATTTTGCGGATTATAGGCATTAGGGTTGTTGTGTTGGTTAGTATGCTCGATCGAGGGAATATGAGTCTTATATAAGGATCCGATATGGGGAGAGTTATTTGAGATAGGTTCGTTGTAAGGCCTGGGGACGGATGTGGAGGGGATATCTCTTGGACGGTCTTTTGTTAATGGAGTATTAAGCATAGGGATTTGGAAAGCGGGCTGGGAGTTGCCCAGAGTTGGGGTATTAGCGGCAATAGCAAAACTCGTGATGTATTTGCCTTTTTGCACCTCCTCTTGCATCTTTTCCAACTTCTTTGCAAGCTCAGCAATCATTTTACTTTGTTCAACATTAACATTATCTCTTATGGCCAAGGCATTTTCTTCCTCACTATCAGTCAGTTTACCCTTAGAGAAGTGACGGTTAGAGGAGGAATCTATGTGCGCCATTGAGCGAGTGAAATAAGGGTGTTCGGCCAGCTTTATCAACACAAATTAGTTTCTATTACTTGTTGAAGTGAAAACAACTCAAAGGCAAATATGATAGCTTCCATTTGTTATAAATAACATAATATATCTAATCAGAAAAAAGCACATAAAAATTGCTTCTAAATACATAAAAGCTGCTTTTATCAAGGTAAATCGATCCACGGGTAGTTTTGGCTCAGAGTTTTGACGGACAAGATTTTTCACATCGATTTTAGATTAGTAGATTTTATCCGGAAGGTTGACTTGCTGAGTTTTCATCTTCTGATACTTGTCTTGTATTATTTTTTCTTGTTGTACCTTCTTAACTCTCTTGCATCCTTGTTAAAGTGGGGAAATAAAAATTTCTTAAAGATAGGGGTCGGACCTTTAAAGGCTACCAACGTATCTCACAAAGGAGAATTCAGGCCCTATATAGTTCGAATAGGTAATAGATAAATTTTATTTTCACTTCATTCACCCACTATCATTGATTACAACGGAAAAGTAAAAACGACATAAAGGTAACAACTAAAAATAAGACTCTGCTACTTTTAAAGATTCATTTGGATAGTGGCGGGTCTCGGTCTTCTTCTTTCTCAATCTTAATTTCAAGGGTAGTAGGGTGGTAGCTCCAGCTGAATCATTCATGTGTCAGTGTGGTGCTCCAAGTTAATCCTCAAGTCATGCCAAGTCTCGATGCAATGACCTCATTTACCTGCATGGTAGAGACACACTTCAATTCCTTGGCGTCAGGCCCTAGACATTCTTCCTGGCTTTCTTTCAACTGGTTCAAGAATCTGGGTGTGAAGAAGCTTCACGTAGATATCATAGTAAGTCTCTTGGAAGCCCATGAAGTCATGCCTATGCATCGCTATATAATCAATGATTGGCATTCCTAGGCCGACTTGATCTCATGTAAGGATAGTTCAGTGACCCCATATGTGACTTATCTGGCGACTGCTAATCATGTAATAAATTTTGGCTCTCAAGGCATTGCATTCATCAGTGGTATGCCCCTTTTGAAGTGGATGATAAGAACATTCCTTGTGTTCGTTATGAGGGTGACACCCAAATTCCTTAGATTGGTATTTTGGGAAAAGCAAAATACAGAGTATATAAAATCCCACGTAGGGGTATTGTAGGGAAATCAATACATAATGATCAACCCGTGCAGGGGTGACAACTATAATGCTCCTGATGATGATCTTTCATCTATTTGGCCATTCTTTGACTCCTTTGCGATCTCTCGAGGTTTGTACGACCATTTCAAATTTGAGAAGACTAGACATCCTATAAAATAGATAAACAGTTAGGTATCCCATTTTGGAGACAACAATCTAACCCTTCTGACACATACGTCTTTCAAAAATAGAGCACATAGGGGTATAATTATCTTTTCAGGCCGGGGGCCCTTTTCAACTCAAGGTGGTCTTACTAATGAGCCGGATACCCCTGGGGTACCGGATCAACTTAGGTCAATTCATATATAAGGGATTTGACTTCACTCTTTGCTAGTTTGACTAGAGTGAGTTTTGAAAAGAGGACCGAGAACCCGAGTGGATAACTGCGAGTTGAGACAATGAACATGTGATGGCCAACCTTGAACCAAATAATTGCTCATTGTTTCAAGAATTTTAGTTTTTTAAGTGGAGAAGGATCGTGAATGAATGCGTAATTACTTTTTTCCTGATGCATTCTAACTTTACCATCTGGCGGAACCTGTATGCCACTAATGCAAAAATAATATTTTGCAAAAATTTAAACACATAAGCAAATAGGTGCAAAAAATTAAAGTTATTAAAATCCTGAATAGTTAGTTCAAATAGGTCAAATAAGTTAGAAGAAAAAATTGGTTAGAACTTGGTTAATCCCCAGCAGAGTCACCATTTCTGTTTTATCGCATTTTTCACTTCCTTTTGAAAAGAAAAAGAAACTTCGTATTTGAAATGGTTTTTGACTGAAATTAAATTTGAAAACTTATAAAAATCACCAAATTTAATTAAAAGAGTCACCACATAGTTTTTTAGGAAAAATAAAGAAAACCTTTAATAAATATTCGAAAGATTTAAAAAAGAGAAAAATCTTTGAATTTAAGGAATCTAGGTAAGAAGTTCATAATAATATTTAGAGAAGGGTTTTAAGGCACTCGAAATATCCGCTAATACGCAATTATTCGATTATTTCTCTAACTCATTTATTAATTGACTAACTTAAGAAAAATATGGGAATTTGACAAGTACAAAAAAATATGTATTTTTCATGAAGCATTTGTTTATGAAAAATGACAAGTGTTTTTTTGAATTGAATTTTCTAGTAAAACATAAGGGCAACTTAAACGAAGATTCGAAATTAATTTAAACACATAAAAAATTTATAAGTAAAACACATGGTACTCCAATAAAAAATTTAATTAAGTTAATTAAAAGAGTTAGTGCTTTACAAAGAGTCAGAATTATACACGTAAAAGTTAAACTAAAACTAAAAGAAAGGAGAATTTGGGTTTAGGAACTTAGGCCCAAAACCCTACTAAATGTTCGTACGGACTACTAAAATATTAATTGGGTTAAGCCCATTTTGTTTTCCATTCGTCTTAAATTTACTGTATTTTGCTTCATTGTGTGTAGCACTTAGGCCACACAATTTTCTTATTTGACTTTGAATTAGTCACTTTTGGACTTGAAAGGTCTAACTCAAATGCACTTGGGCCTCCTTGGCCTATCGGAATGCAAGAGAGGAGAGTCCATTTGAACTCATGCAAATAGTTACATATGCGAAAGAGGGAATAAGGCTTAGTATATGAGACAAAAATCAAATTAATATTAAACTAAACTTTAGACAATATTTCTCATGAATGGCGAGACACTGACAGGAAACAAAGATTATCCTCGTACTGAATTTCTCATGTTAGGGAATTCATTTCACCAGTTCTAACAAAAGAGGGGATTAGAAGCTTGTAGTTGAAAGAGACAAAGAATTGCTAATGCGGCTCATTCTACCTAACATATGACCTCAAAAACAAATCTAAGCATGTAAGAAACAGTAATTCAATTAGACATTGATTAGCAAAAAACTACATAGAAATCTCTTGATCCTTTTTCTTTAAATTTTAAAAAATCGACGTATTCATAATTCTAAAACTACAAGTTAAGAGGGAAATTTCAATATACTATCAATGCATAATCACAAGTGAACTTAGTCTTAAACATAAACCCCTAGGTATCATGGGAATAGCACAATAAATTTAAAAACAAAAGCTCTTCCAGCATCCATAATTTTTCTTAGCCTTGACGTGTATTGGAGTCATGGCTAGAAATTTGTTTTTTCAATGAAAAGAAAAAAAATTCCAACATTCAGGCAACAAGAAATCGTTCTAAAAGACCCATATTATTGATCCTTAATGGAAGAAATTGTCCCCAATTTCACAACAAACAGTGAGGCTAAACCAGAAGCTAACTTGCCCAGTTCTACTTCTCTCGTATCAAGGAAAATTTGACAGAAAAGAAAACAAGAAGAGGATGGTCAGAGCAATGAAGTATGCATTCCCAAAAATTGACAAACATTATGATCGGGCCTCATCTAAAACCAAAGAGAAAAGACAGTGCTAATACGATAATCAAATGGATAGAGGCTTCACATGTTCCTCTCTAACCAGACGAGAAAGGAAAAGAACATAATAGCAAGGTTACGAGTATTCTCAAGAAAACCTACTTGCTAGATTAGCTTGCAAAATAAATAGACCATTGTAAAATTTCTTCTCCCCTCACAGTCTTGTTGTATCAAAGAAAAATTAGAAAGCAACCTCATCCATATAAAGGCCTTACTTAGTATTATGGATCAAGAAAGTCCTCAAGGACTCCTTATCTCGAAAACAGACACTCGAACAATAATAATAATCCTTTAACCAATTCACTTGAACAAATTCTAATATATTTAAAACTCATTTATGAGGAAGGAAAACTGAAAAAAAATATGAAAAGAAGGAAAATAGATAGGAACTAACATACACATGCAGAACTTTTAAACAAAAGAAACTTAAAGGCAATGAAACAATAATCATCAAAGAATCTTCTATCCAAGAACTTTGAAAGATAAAAGAAACCATACTACGTTAGAGGTATGCTTCATCTCTAGTCCTAGCGTAAAAGGAGAAAATATTTACAATATCCTTATGTTTTCACACGGCCAACACAAAATCTAAAGATGATTCTATAGAGCAAAACATAAAACAACGGTAGAGTTTTGATGTTTCTCTTAAAGTTTAGTTCTTTGGAGATAACTAAAGAGCAATCCCAAAGACCAATCTTGCTCTAAAATTAATAATACTTACATTGGCATTATAAACCATGAAGAATTTCAAGAAAATTCATAAACACACAAGAACAAAAATCGATGTTCATATAGAACAAACATATGGCCAAAACAGTAAGAATAACAAAGAAAAAACTTCAAAAAAATAAAAAACTTTGAAACTTGGCAACAACTTCAGATAAACATAAAACATTCCAACGCTTATTAGAAACTCTTTAGCAACGTCAAAACACACATTTTCAAACTAGACCAGTACAAACTATCCTAAATTATAGTAACAATAAGGAAGGAGAAAGAAGGGAAGGTTAAACGAGAGGGTCACCTATTTCAAGGTAGCGACTGGGAACACGAACTTCACCGAAAAATTTCTCACCACCGAAGTTCAACTTCACTCGTAGGAGAACAAACTTTTGTGTGTAATCTCTAAGATCCTTTTGGTTGCGTGAGATTAGAGAAATACTTCTCCAAAATACCAAATTTTCCCCCAATAGAATCTACTTGTGTGTGTTTCTATCTCTGAAATTTTTGGTTTCTTAAACTAGAGAGTGGTTCTCCAAAAATCTTAAGAAATTTCTCCAAAGACCAGCTACCAATTATGATGGAATAGAGGGGTTTATATAGGGAATTTCTAGGGGGAAAAGAGGGGGAAAACCATGGGGAAAAATTGGGAATTTATTATGGGGAAATTCGAATTCCCCAAATGGATAACCTTTCTCAGCAAGGAAATGGTATGAAATTGTACCAATTATCCACTGCCTTTGTAGAGAGGATGCCACCTGGGTCTCTAAAAGCTTCGTGACCTTGCTAGTGCAGCTTTGACGGAGACGAAGGGGTTTTAGATGGAACTTGGAAGGATTTTTCAGTCATTTCTCAGTTGTTGTTGTTCGTCGTTTTGAGCTGTTCATGGGGAAGCTTCTAGGCCTGTTAGAGCAGACGAAGAAGAAAAAGAGATAAGGGGGAAGTGTTGTACTAGGCGCAGCAAAGTACTAGGTGCAGTCATTCAAGAGGAAAATAAGAGTGTGTGACGTTGTGGAGAGAGATGTGAGGGAGTAGTATAGGTTTATAGTATAATATATTGGCTGATTGATAGGAAAGTGGGATGGATCGGGTTAATTTCAGGAAATTAGGCTGGTAATTAGTTGTTGTTGGGCTAATAACGGTCTGAAATTCGAGGAACAAAATAGTTGAGGATTTGGCCACTTTGCTTATCATCCCGGGAGCACATGCTCAAATTTGAGCGAAAATGGATCATGGAAAGGGGGTCAAAATAGCACCAAGAATCCATTAAGGAGAGAGATGTGAGGGAGTAGTATAGGTTTATAGTATAATATATTGGCTGATTGATAGGAAAGTGGGATGGATCGGGTTAATTTCAGGAAATTGGGCTGGTAATTAGTTGTTGTTGGGCTAATAACTGTCTGAAATTCGAGGAACAAAATAGTTGAGGATTTGGCCACCTTGCTTATCATCCCGGGAGCACATGCTCAAATTTGAGCGAAAATGGATCATGGAAAGGGGGTCAAAATATCACCAAGAATCCATTACTAAAGAGGGGAATTAATGGAGGAAAACAGAATTTAAAGAGATAATTACCCACTTTTAGAAGTCACAAAACAGGAAAGAATCATCAAATAATACCCTCCAATCGATTGGGATCAATAATGGTGAAATATAGTGTTTTTGGGAGCTCTTGGCAAAGGAGGATCAGACTTGTTTTGATTTGCGAAATGGAGACTAAAACAAGAAACCCAATTTAAAGCTGACTGCATTGGCCTTCGTGAATGCGGCCAAGGCATCGCCTTCGCGAAGAGCAAAAAGGGGGCTAGGCAAATTGCCTTCGCAAACGCGGCCAAGGCCCGCAAACGCGAAGAACATAGTTGGGGCAACTGGAAATGCTCTTTGCAAATGCGGCCAAGGCCCGTAAACGCGAAGAACAAAAAGTGCTATGATAGAAACTAGTTGTTCAAGGGCAGATTTTCACACTTTGGGACCCCGAGAACGCATTTGGGGTCCCGTGAACACAAATGACCAGAGCTATTCAATTAGAAACGGCGTTCCGGACCCAATGGAATTGACAATAATCCCATCAGAGGTTGATTTAATGAAAATCGGGCCACACGCCAAAAATCAACCTTTAGCCAACTATTTCCATAATTGAACCCAATGGCCGAAAACAAGTCTGGAAGCCTCAGGACCCGAACCAATTGTCCCTCTAGCCTAAACTCGACATTCCGGAGCTAATGGTGCTGACAGAATTTTCATCCGAGGTTATCTTCTCCAAATGTTGACCAAAGTCAACCAAAAAAGACCAACTGGCCTAAAAACACAAAACGAGAGAGAATTCCAAGATGAAAAGCTCCCGGATCCTGACCAAAGGTCCTACTAGACAAAAGTCCACGCTCTGGAGATAACAGAACTCTGGGAATTTGATTTCGAGCACGTTCAGTAAGAATGTTGATTTTAGTCAATGATTTCAAAAGCCTAATGCTCTAAAACAAGGAATGGACAAAAAGACCAAACAGATGGCCCGGGCATCGAACTACTAGTTCCAACAAGCCATAAATGACTTGGGGCCGCTGCAGGCAAGCTCTAACGGTACAAGAAAGGCAAACACACATAAATAACCGGGAGGGTCATTACATCATCCACTATTAAAAAGACTTTCATCCCTGAAAGTCAAGAAAGAAGGAAAGACTAGAGATTTAAGAACCATCGAATGTAACCAAGCCTAAAACTATTTACTAGCCAAGCTAGATTCCAAACTCAACTCCAAAATTCCAAAGATATGCCGACCAAAATAAAACCTTGAGAACCTCAACCGAAAGCGTCGACACAACACCAAAACCAGAGAAGAAAGGCGAACAACACACCAAACTCAAATCTTACAAACCTCAACCAAGTTTTCTAAAAAAGCCGACAACCAAAACTCTAGCTCATGAACTCGCTGATCTGCAAAGCCCTTTTTATTCTAAACCGAATCCTTTTGTACCATTATCGTGAAACTTCATATAAGTCAAACACTGGAGTCACTCTCGAAACATCAACTGACACGCTGGAGATCCATAGTTCCTGCTTATACTCTACCACGGACGAATCACCCCTTTTTATTCAAACCCATTCCAAACCAAGCTATAGCCTACTAGCCTTTGCCATCCAAGATAACAATCATACGCATATCGTCAAAAACTGGAGTTACCTGCCCCGACTGACCATCAACCAAAGAACAAACACTTTTGCTAACATAAAACTAGATAACTGAACCCAGCTGAACCAACCATTTGTACCTGAGTAAACTTTGCACACCATGGTTAGGAAATGCATGAATGAACACCCTATGTTGATAGAGAAACTTCCAAATTATAGAACAAACCCAACTGTTGCATCGTGGAGAGTCTTAGTCAACTGGTAGCAAATGAACCAGGGCAACCTGCCCACCAGATCCTAACTAGAACCAAGATCTTGCAAGGAGTGTGGTAAGCCCACCACGAAGTCTATAGCCATCACTTAAGATCCAAACTCTAAGAAGTATCTGCTACTACTCTTAATACTCAAACACCATTCGTACTTGAAATACCCTTACTAATCTCACCTCAGGAAGAAGTGCACCATGACATGAATATCAAGTCGAAACACCCAGAAGGCAAAAGAAAAGGTGTCTGGGGTTCAAAGTTGACATCTAGTCATGGAATTTTTGCATATAACTCCAACTCATCCCTTTGGCTGGAATCAACCGCTAGACTGTATCGGCAGACAAACGAACCATCCTGAAGCATACCGCATACAAAGCTTCTAGTGCATACTTGTCAAATCTAAACAACGCTGGACCTCATACAAAAGACAACCCCTGAAGAATGAGCAAATTGAGCTTTCAACTCTCGGCAACGAAGGCGACGATCAATCTCAAAGTACCATTAGAACCCAAACTAGCCTTGCTATCCTCAACCCATATAACCTGATCACATATAGCATACACCACCACTGAATCTCAAACTTACACTGTTGAGTCTGTCCAACCATGGTAGAAGGAACCTCATACTATCTAGAACACCGTTGATATCTGCAATGTCCACCCTAACACAAAGGTTAGCCAAGGACTAGGTGTCCAAGGCCAACTGTCACCCCATAACGGAAAATAGGTAAGCTAAGTTATCTGAACTCAATGCCTTCCAACCCAAGAAGCTGTAACAGAAAGAATAAACTATGAACCATCCGGAGTAGTTTGCTAGCCCATGCTCTTGAACCCCAATCCTAATTTACTAAGCACCGCCTCTATCTAAACCATATGCTTCCAGTGAACCCTTAGGAACCAAAGCCAACTAGGCTTGGATATGCAAGTTGCCAAAACTGCAGCTGCTACTAAATTCCCAAACTAATCGAAGGAAAACCACTGAATTCTGTAGTCGGTAAAATCAAGTCACCAACCCATAACCCAGAGCAATCTCTGAGTCAGCTACTAGAACACACAAGCACGAACAAGGAGTCATCTCCCTCCTTTTTCAACTAAAAAAACCCCTTCCATAGCATATACTGAACCCTACAAACTCCTTCTCAAATAAAATCTGGAGCCATTTCCTTAGGTCACATACTTACATCGTCAAAAGTCTACAAGGAAGGACAAAATAGGCCACATATTTTACTCACCCAATATGCTATGGATAAAACTCAACCATGAGGCTACGGTCAATACTTAATTGAAAATGCTAAAGCAAAACTCAATAACAAAACTGAATCAAAAGATCAACTAGATGGCTATGATCGAAATTCATTCCAACTGGAACCGGGGAAACAATAAGACAAACCAATCAGGCAAGAAACTAAAGGAGACTATAGGAACAACCCATATAGCTTCCAACCAAAGAGAGAGGATCGATTCTAATCACCCAAAAAAATAAAACCAATCTATACAAGCTAGCATAACCGACACCTCTCAAACTCTGGCACAACCACCGATAACACCAACTAACATAAGAACTTCTAGAAAATGCTAGACTATCACCTAGGCAACAACCATCTAGGAACGCTCAACAAGGAAGACTTAACACAAGTTTAGAACCACAATGGAACAGGAAACAAACCCAACCATAAAAGACACTAACAAGAACTACCCATGAGCTACAACTCTAGGTAAACACCTATCAAGGATAACTCACCCCATCCCTACTAAGGAATAAACTACCAAGAAAATAATGCGTAAACACTACACTCAGGTAGTCAAACAACTAAACAAGTAGCAGGTAATCATATAAGCCAATAGACAATAGAAGGAAAAGAGTCACAATGCAAATGAGACTATCACAAGCCGAAGGTAACAAGAGCCTAACCTGGAGAAACGATATCAGGAACCTCAACCTCGGGTCCACTAAGAGGGGCATCAGATTGATGGGGTCTAACTCTAGACTGAGTAGTTGAAGTTGAAGGCTCAACCCTCCCTCACCGGGGAAATTCTCTAGCATAATGCCCCATTACCCCATAACTATAGCAACCTAAAAAAGACCTACTCTGATGTATGGTGCCTGTTGACTCTAGACAAAAACCTGAACTACCTGGCTGAAAGCCACCTCTAACACCCTGGGGACCACCCCTACTACTCTGCACTCCACCTCTGGCCGGTGGTACTGAAGCGCTAAGAGATAACACCTGCTGACCCTGATGGCTGGAAGATGGAATTGTGGGACAATCCTTAAAAAATGCCCATGCATACAACACTTAAAGCAAATCCCACTGGGTATGTAAGGGTGTGGAGGTCGCACTAGACTTGACTTACCACAATGACCTACACAACCTGAATGCAACCTTCAAGAAATCTGACCCATACCATATCTACTAAGTTCAACATTCCTTGTACCACCACTTTCTGGAACCTGCGAAGCAAATGAAATTGGCCTGGTAGATAAGAAGTAGTGGAACCTATCTCTGGTGGAGAATCCTCTACCTCGAGTCTGAGAACCTCGAGAACTGTCCCAACAATAATATTTCTTAGCACTACCTCCATAAACCTCATGGCATAAACCCTCAATATCCCAAGCATGATCTACTACCTGAAAGAAGGCCGTCTTAACTGTAACAAAATGCTTGATCACCAAACAGAGAGGTTAAATCAAACCCCCAACAAAGCTCTGAACCTTATCGAACTCAAAAGACACCATCCTTGCAGTACACCTAACCATGTCATGAAATCTCACCTCATACTCCAATACCGATAGACAACACTGCTGAAGAACTGGTAGCTCTACCCTAGCTGAAGCACTGCTCATAGAACTGGGTACTGAAACACCCACCGGAGGACTTAGAGTCCTAGCCATGGTGTCCTGAAGAACTAGAGTAGCTATGTATCCAATTGGAGACTGGGCTTACCCCATACACCCTATCTGATGCGATGAACTCTCACACTGAAATCCTGGCACTGCCGGAAGCACTGAAGCAATAGGAACAAAAACTTTATAACACCCTCTATCAAACTCATCATAGGAATCTAAGGAGGAATGAAACAACCAAAGTTTAGAAGCCAATAGAGCCAAGAACGCACGATAAGGAGCCAAGAAGATGAAACTTTTCCTAACAATTCCCTGTAGCCTCCCGAAGATAGGATAGAGACGTCATCGTACCAATCCATGAGACTCTACTTAGACACTTACTTTTGTACCACGACACTGGTGAACCTAGAACTATGATACCAAGCTGTCATGACCCAATTCCTCAGGTCATGATGGCACCTACAACCCCAGTAGGCAAACCAATCCCCGCAGCCCGGAACAGTTAGTAATGGGCTACTACCTAACTAATATGCACAATAAGCAGAAAATAAGTGAAAGCAAAATATAAAGATAGACAAAGTTAAAACAAAACTTGAATATATACATAAAGAAACTATACCAACCCCAAGACTTAGTATCTATAGTACAGAAGCTTCTAATGGAATACAAGTACTAGAAATAACAAAAGATATGTACAATTGTCTCCAAATATACAAGAGTAACAGTACAACAGTTGAGATGTAGGCAAGCCCCGACCATCAGGCACTCACCCTAGTCTCAAACCTTCCAAAGTTGCACAAGTCTCTAACGCGATCAATGGTGAAAACTCAACTAATATCTGTACCAGAAAGAAGCAGAAATGGAGTATTAGCACAAAGATAATGGGTACTCAGTAGGTATCATCGGCTGACTGAGCGCATATAAGATATAAAAATAGTAAGTAGCAGATACCAAGAAAGTAGTTGCCAAAGCAATAGAGAAAGCACAAGGAACTAGCACGGAGGATAGACAACCAAGAATTATCAGCACACAATACTCGCATAGAAAACAAATATAAACTGAACACAGGTTTAAAAAAGTGGGACGTACGTGGGTTTTTTGTAACAATAATATATAAATAGAAAAGAGTTTAAAAACATGGCGGTATCCCGGTAATATCAAGTAAGAAGGGAAAGAAGGGAAGCAATCCTACATAATAAACTAAAAGCTATCAAAGTTAATGAAAACACACTAAACACCAATTCACAAGATAAGCATGTACCGAGATCCATCCCATAATGTACAACTTAGAATGGAATAACTAAACCACCAGAACCAAGAGTTCTACCTAGAATAAAGATAAGGAACAATGTCTGACAAATCACAACCGCTCAGGAGGACACATAATAGAGCCTCAAAGATATAGGACTAAATAGCCAATCAATGCTCAAGACCAAATCTCGGAGCCTCAATAGGCTAAAAATTACCAATCTACAAGAACCAAGGACTACAACTAGGCCTATCAGATAACTAGAGTAATATAATCTAGCTAAAGTCCCAATGGCAGCCCATACAACTGAGGAATGCAATCAACTGAAAACAAATCCTCCAGCCGCATATACAACTGGAGCATACACTGAACACACAAAAACAAGGGTGGAAACAAAGTTAAATATGCATGATGATGATGAATCTGATGTAATAGTACCCCGTATGTTACCCCCTCTAGTACTTATAAGGCCCAATAGAGGCGGTATCCATGGAAGGCTCTTTCTCCTGTACCTCTCATATGCCGTACACCCCCTCTTGTGGCATGCTGCATCGGCCAATAGCCTATGGCCCAGGAATGACAGGGGTCCATGGAGGTCTACCCCCCCGACCACATACAAAACCATGCTATCTCAAGTATAGCTCAAAACTCAGAATCTCGTAATACATGCTCGGCTTTGAACCCGGTCTAAATCAGTAGTAGTAATCTCAAAAGACCCTCTCAAAGGGTTCTCGAGGTATACTCGGGTCTAAATCAGTGATAAAAGTCTCAATAACCCCCTCAAAGGGTGCCCAAAGCATATCCGGGTCTAAATCAGTAATAAAATCAAGTCTAGAGCTCTGCCCTGCCGAGCCTAGTATCAGTAAGAAATCTTGTCTAGTGCTTTGCCCTGCTGACCCTAGTATTAGTAGAAATAAGTGATAAAAATCCTCATAATATCCTCTCTACTCCGAGAGGTTTCATAAAAGTCAGTTTCAAACCCATTTCATAATTCCTTTACCAAAAACGGCCCCTTGGGGCAATACAAGTTTAAAAAACCATTTATAGTCGGCCCGAGGCCAAATAAGTAGTAAAACATGCAGGAAAAATCTTTTCATGTATGATTTGCTTGCAAACAATAGAGTAGCCCAAAATGGCTCACAAATACTTCCTATTGGCCCTGCACAGGCTCAACAGCTCTACAACAATCATTACTAGCCTAAAAGGATATCTCTATGTCCGGGACTCGCGGACATTCCCAAATAACCACCATCTATATTCCAGAGTCAATACAAGGCCACACAGAACCATAAGGGTAATATACAATACTACAAGAATACTACATTTAGTGTATGAAATAAATAGATAGAAAAAATGGGCAAGGTCTGGGGCACAAACCTAAACCAACCCACCCAAGGATACTAATTAATGCAGTTATAGCCTACACACACAGAGTCTAGGTAAGGAAAGCCATAACCTACCTATTTTTCGATGACTAGCTGCGAGAATGACGTAGTACAGGCTCGAACTTCTCCGGGAAGCTCCAATTTATAAAACCACTATCAACATAAAAATCTCTACGCCAAAACAAGACTAATGATACCCATAATTCCATAGACATAACTGGGTAAAAATTTGGGTCACAAACGGGCACATGGGCCCTGCAACCCGAAACTAAAAATGAAAAAGACCAAAGTGTTCCTTACTATTTCGGGAGCACATGCTCAAAATTGGAGTGGAAATGGAACATGGAAAGGGGGTAAAAACTTCCCGAATAATCCATTATTAAAGAGTAGAATTAATGAAGGAAAATGGAATTTAAAGAGAGAATTACCCGCTTTTAGAAGCCACAAAACGAGAAAGGATCGTCAAATAATACCCTCCAATCGATTGGGATCAATAATGGTGAAATATGGTGTTTTTGGAATCTCTTTGCAATAGAGGATCAGACTTATTCTGATTGGAGAAATAGAGAAGAAAACAAGAAAACTTATTTAAAGTTGACTGCCTTGGGCTTCACGAACCCGTCCAAGGCGTTGCCTTCGCGAAGAGCAAAAAGGGGGGCTGGACAAATGGCCTTTGTAAACGCAGCCAAGGCCCGCGAACACGAAGAACAAAGTTGGGGAAGCTTGAAATGCCCTTCGCGAATGCGGCCAAGGCCCATAAACACGAAGAACAAAAACTGCTATGACATCAACCAGCTGTTCAAGGGCAGATTTTCACACTTTAGGTCCTCGGGAACGCATCCGATGTCCCACAAACACAAACGACTAGAGCTATTCCACTAGAAACAACATTCTGGACCCAATGGAATCAATGAAAATCCCATTGGAGGTTGATTTAATTAAAAGTGGTCCCCATGCCCAATATCAACCTTTAGCCAACTATTTCAAATATGAAACCCAATGGCTGAAAACAAGTCTGAAAGCCTCGGGGCCCAAACCAATGGTCCCTCTAGCCTTAATACAACATTTCGAACCTAATAGCACTGGCTTATTTTCATCCGAGGCCATCCTCTCCAAATGTTGATCAAAGTCAACCAAATAAGCCCACCTAGCCTAAAAACACAAAACGAGAGAGAATTCCAAGCTGAAAAGCTCCCAAATCCCGACCAAAGGTTCTACTAGACCAAAGTCCATGCTACGAACCTAACAGAACTGTCGGAATTTTATTCCGAGTACGTTCACTAAGAATGTTGACTGAAGTTAATGATTTCAAAAGCCTAAAGCTCTAAAACCAGGAATGGCCAAAAAGACCAAATAGATGGCCCGTGCACCAAACTACTGGTCCCAATAATCCATAAATGACTTGGGGCCACTACAGTCAAGCTCTAATGGTACAAGAAAGGTGAACACACATAAATGATCGGGAGGGTCATTACAATTGCTGATCCAGACCATGGGCTATGTGACAGGTATGCCGGAGGAGGTGTATATAGTGTAGTTGAGGTATATGGGTTGCGTCCTTTCATGGAACCTACCTGTTGGCACTATCAGTGTCGGAGAAGGTACATACAAGGTTACTATCATGCCTGGTCCTATCATATCACATCACCCAGCATTTGTATTTGAATTCCACCCTTGTTTGTTGTTTGCTCAATGTATGCTCAAGTAGTATGGGATGCCGGAGGTTTTTTTTCACTTGATTATGTTCCCCAGTTATGTGGGCAGACGTTAGGACTGTAGGTAGATTATATTACTCATTTTGTATTATAGAGCTTGTTATGGCCTTCAGTTCTGGGTGGTTTAGTGGATTCTAGCCTGTTGAGTCTCCGAATATTGGTTTTTTGTTTATTGATGGACTAGTGGTTCCTAGATTGTTCAGGCACTGTTTATGTGGCCTTCTAAGTATTTATGGGTTGGCAGATCCTACTCTTTCATAGTGCTAATTAGTGGTTTTGATTTCCTTATGGCTTAGTTTATTCCATCCTAGGGTTGTAATTGCGAGGTTGCTATTTGGTTCTCTTATTCTGAATTGGTGTTTAAGAATGATTCTGTTAGTTATATTGTTTCTAGCTTGATTATGTTTCCATTCTTTCCTTTATTCCCTCTTCTACTTGAGGTTACCGGCATACCGCCACTTTCGAAACTCTCTCTTTATATATAATGTTATTGCAAGGATCCAGGTGTGTTCTAATTTCCTTCACCTATTTTCCATGTCATATATATCTTCGGTGGATGGCATAGCATGTTTCTAATTCTTGTTGACTTCTATTTGTGCTAGTTTCCATATGCTTTCTCTATTGCCTCTATAACCACTTATTTCCTATTTGCTATATATTATTTTTATATCTTATATGTGCTCAATCGACCGATGATGCCTACTGGGTACCTATTGCTTAGCAATTGGTGCTTATACTACACTTGTGCATCTTTCTGGTGCAGATATTAGTGTGAGCTTTTGCCGTCGATCGTGTGGAGACTCGTGCAGCTTGTGGATATTTAAGACTAGGGTGAGCTACTTCCGACTGGGGATTTACCAAATTTCATCTTTTGGCTCTGTTGCTCTTTATTTATTTGAAAGCAGTTGTATATTCTATTTTGTTAGTTCTAGCACTTGTATTCTATTAGAAGCTCATGTACTATCGATACCAAGTCTTGGGGTTGGTGTAGTTATACTTATATGTATATATATATATATGTACTTCCGCTTATTTCTTCTTATTATGCGTATTGTCTTAGGTAGTAGCCCATTACTAACCGTTCTAGGCTACGGGGATTGGTTCGCCTACTGGGGGTTGTATGTGCCATCATGACCTGAGAAATTGGGTCGTGACATTTAATTATAAAGATTGATGGTTGCAAATATTAATTTAGTTTACTAATTTTTTACTTGCTTGAAAAAGGAGTTCAGGAATTGGGTAAGAATTCAATAGTGGGGATTTGAGATTTCTATCATAAATAAAGGATAGATATAGTTTGATTATAGGAAATATTCGTAAGAGTCAAATCTAGAGATAGTTTGACTCAACCATGTGTTAATTGGTTTGTTTGATGATTAAACTATAGGGCTTGAAAAAATACAATAGTAAATATGCCTAATAGGTTGAAAAACTTTTAGGTGTAGGTTAAACAAAGCCATCCATGCTCTTAATTGAAAGTTTGTTTGATTAATTGACCCCTATCCTATATTAAGACCCCACCAGAAGCACAACCCTAGTTTTCCTTCTCTTGATTACTCTAATTGTGTTTATGTCTGCTTTTGACACATTACAAATTGTTTTCCCAAACCTTTTTCCCACAATTGTACTTTAATTTGCACGAACAATTGCTCGAACTAGTGAATTGAACTCTTGATCTTGGGCATATTTATATGCTCATTTATCATATTTTACCCATGTTTGCTTTGTGTTTCAAGATCATTACTTACTATATAGTGTGTGGTTTGAGTTAAATTTCTATATGTTGTATTAAGACACACGATTAGATGCTTGCAGGTGAAATGATGCGGTAAAGTAACCATGGAAAGACGAAACGGAAGAGTAAAGCATGGAAGTGACGTAGAGGAATGCTCGGGAGCAAACAAAGAAGAAAAAATAGGCACTGGAGCACACCTGGCATGGCGCCCAAGGCCCCAAACATCTGCAGAGCCAACCTGGCGCCTTGCTAGTGCACCTCCCCAGCGGTGGAACTGACGAAGCCCAGGCCTGGTGCATCGCGCCAGCCACTGTCCCGACTAAAATTTCAGCTTTTTCCTAGTCCGATTCCAAGAAGGAAAAGGGGTTATTTCCCAAGCCCTATAAATAGAACCTTGTGCGTCTTTTGTAAGGGTTCCATTATATTTTCAGAGCAGAAGGCAGATTAGATTTCACCATTAGGTTTCTTTTCTTCTTCCTTTTCTTAGTCATAACTTTGGATGAAAACATTGTTATCTTTGTTTTTGAGTAGCATGAGTGGCTAAGAACCCTTCTTCTGGGGTTACGGCTACAAGCACATGATTAATTAGAATGAATTTAGATTGATTGTTCATTTGCCATTGTTAGTTGTTCTTATATTCCTGTGTTTAGTATTTTGATGCTTGGCCGACATTAAGATAAATATATAACATTGTTGTGAACTCAGGAGAAGGATCAACAAGGTAGATTGAGGAATATAAGTGGCAAGGTCTCTCTTTTGTAATGTAAAGGGTAGGTTAGCGACTAGGATAGGAATATACCTCGAATACCTTACTTGGTTCACACAAGAAGATATATAAATGCTTTCAAAATAAGATGTCACATCCCCGCTCAACAATGTAGTTGTAATGCTATTTTGGATAGGCAACTAGAGGCTCGAAAGACTATAGTTGTAAAATCAACCCCGGAATCAACAACTAGGTGAATGAATCAGTCGATTCTAATGACTACTACTTATGATTGTGTAATAAAGTTGTAACCCTGGAATTCTTTCTAAACTTGGAACCAAAAAATCATTACTCACTCGTATTTAATTCTGTCATTGTAATTCAATTCTTTAATTACTATAAATATCATATTCTAGTTACCTTTATACTTGTTTATCTCAGCAGTATACAAATAAATTATAACATTTGCTAAGTCATAAGTCTCTTGGATACGATATCTGGACTAACCAGTCTATATTAGTTGGACGACCACGTACACTTGTGTGTGAGTGGGAAGTCGCCAAACAAGGTTTTGGCGCCGTTGCCGGGGACTTAGAAATTAGCAAATTTCTAAATTTTCTTATACGGCTTTATTATTCAAGTATTGACAACTTGATCTTAGCTTTTGGAAAAATCTGCAAGTATAAACTTTGAACAATCAACAAGCTAGAAAGGACAAAAGACCTAGTAGAACCACACCCTGAACTTGAATGACTATTTCATCAATGGACAACACTTTATCCTATCAAGTTTCAGGAGGTGGTTGAGAATAAGATCCAAATTGTTGAGCAACAAGCAGTTGTTCCTGTAGAAATGGCAGCACCAAGGCCAGTGCGTGATATGGAAATCCCACTTGTGACTAATGTCACCAATAGCATTGGGAAACCCGTACTAGGTTGGAAGTTTGAACTCAAGCAGAACATGGTGCAACTCCTGCACACCAATGGTCAGTTCACGGGCTTATCACATGAGGACCCATAGCAACATCTCCAGAACTTTCTGGAGATTAGTGATACATTCATACCTACTGGGGTTTTAGAGGACTATGTTAGATTGACACTGTTTCCATTTTCTTTACTTGGGGAAGCGAGGAGATGGTTGAAAGCTGAGATGCGAAACTCTATCACTTTGTGGAATGATTTAGCCCAGAAATTCTTGATGTGCTTCTTTCCATCTGGGAAGACAGCCAAGCTGAGGAGTGAGATTTTGAGTTTCAGACAAAAAGATGATGAAAATCTCTACACAACTTGGGAGAGATTTAAGTCCCTCTTCATGGACTACCCTTATCACCAGCAGACAAACGAGGTTTTGGTTCACACATTCATTGAAGGTCTGGATCCTCAGTCAAAGAGTTTTCTAGACTGTGCAGCAGACAGGCAAGCACTAGAGAAGACATATGATCAGTTGTACACTCTTTCGTAGAGGATGGCATCGAGTGATCCATACTGGAACTCAGACACCAGCTGAGCCACACCGAAGAAGGTTGCCGAGTTACTTGAGGTAGATTCCAATGCAACTTTATTTGCCAAGGTGGAATCTATGGCTCATCAGATGAGTAATATAGCTATGGTCTTCAACAAGTTATCTATTGGGAACAGTCAGGCACAAGTGAATGCAGTACATTCTGCAACTCTTTAGTTTTGTAATACTTTTGAGGAAGACCATCTATCGGAAGATTGTTCATCAAATTCTGTGAACTTTGTTGGGTATGCTTAGAGAGGTGGAAATCAGAGTTACGGAAATGCATACAATGAAAACTTGAGGAACAACCTGTCATACGGAAACAACCAAGGCCAGAATCAATTCAGTAACTAAGGTCAAAATCAACAGTTTGCTGGAAACAGCAAGCCTGCGGTCGTGCCAAGAAACATAGAGGACATGTTGAAGTCGATCATGGAAAGACAAGCTAAGTATGAAGCAGATATGAAATATCAGAAAACTTCCATCCGGAATTTAGAAAAGAAACTGTGGCAGCTAGATGGAGCACAGAATATGAGACCACAAGGTGGTCTTACAGGTGATACTGACCCAAATACAACGCAGGTGAATCCAGTTACTACCCGAAGTGGGCTGGAGCTAAAAGAGCTGGCACCAAAGCAAGCAGATCATAAGGTAGTTGAGGTTGCAACAGGAAAGGCTAAAGCTAGTGCATAGACAGAGGTGAATGAAGATGAAGTTATTGTGAAGCCTCATCCACTGTTCCCACAAAAGTTGATCAAACAGAGAGAGGAGGCTGTATTTAAGAAATTTCTTGACCTCTTGAGGAAGGTACACCTTAATCTCCCCCTCATAGATGTTCTTCAGGGAGTCTCGAAGTATGCAAAATATATCAAGAACATTGTGGCAAACAAGAATAGGCTGACCGAATATGCCATAGTCGCTCTCACAGAAGTATGCACGTCCAAGATTAAGAATAGATTGCCAACCAAACTGAAGGATCCGGTAAGTTTCACTATTGAGATAACCATTGGACAGAAAAGTTATAGCTTAAGCACTATGCGATCTTGGGTTAAGTATCAACCTAATGCCATCTTCAGTCTTCAAAAATATGGGGTTGGGTAGTCGTCTCTATACTATAATTGTTCTGCAATTGGTAGACAGATCCTTGGCTAGACCTGAGGGCATAATAGAAGACGTATTGGTGCAGATTGGTTCATTGATCTTTCTGGTGGATTTTGTGATCTTGGATTTTGAACCAGACCCAAAAGTACCATTTATTTTTGGATGTCCACTATTGGCTATAGGTAGAGCATTGATAGATGTGGCAGTAAGGAAACTCACCATGAGAGTGGATGACAAGGTGGAAGTCTTTAATGTTTATAATGCAATGAAGTTGCTTGTGTTATATGAGGACTTATCGGCTATTACTGTGGTGGACATAGAATCAGGGATGCCGCTCATAACCTCTAAAGATCCATTGGAGAGAGCCCTCACAGGGATAGATTTGTATAGAGATGGAGTGGCACATGAAATGGTTGAATGTTTGTAAGAAGCTTGGGTGTTGTCTAGTATTACAGAGTTTGAGCCTCTAAATAGACCTTTGGGACCCCCTCCCAAGCCGTCTATTGATGAGGCCCCAACGTTAGAGATGAAATCACTCCCATCGCATCTAAAGTATGCATATTTAAGAGGAGATGATACACTTCCAGTAGTTCTCATGGCCGGATTGAATGAACCATAAGTGAAAGAGGCCCTAGCAGTGTTGCGGAAGAGAATGAGAGAAATTGGGTGGAAATTGGAAAATATCTGACATCCATGGGATCAACCCATCAATTTGTATGCATAAGATCTAGATGGAGGAAGGGTAATAGCCCATGGCACAACATGAGAGGAGATTGAACCTTCCCATGAAGGATGTAGTGCGAAAAGAGGTGATTAAGTGGCTAGATGCAGGTAATGTGCTACCAATCTCAGATAGCAAGTGGGTCAGTCCTGTGCAATGTGTCGCATAAAAAGGGGGGATGACCATGATAACAAATGTGAAGGATAAGCTGATTTTGACACGTACAATCATATTTGGTGCTCATACTATACTCTTCATCTTCTTGTGCAGATCCTAGTGTGGGCTATCGCTGTTAGCTCGTAGATATTTGTGTGAGGAGCTGCTTTTGTGATATTCAGGACTGAGGGTGAGCTCTTCGCGAGGCGATCAAAGCATAGCTTTTAGTTATCTTTTGATGATGTACTCTATTCCTAATCAGAGATAGCTTTGTATATATTGTTTTGGACCCTTGTACTCCTTATGTAGATCCGACTATTATACGCTATGATACCAAATTTTGTGTTTGGTTTAGATTCCGCATTGTATATATTATTCATGTTATTCCTCCTACAGGGATTAGTCCTCCTACTGGGGTTTGTAGGTGCCATCATGATCGAGAAAAGGAGTCATCACAGTCGGTAATCTTCGCGTTAGGCGTTCATTGTAATGTTAGAGCTTTCCTGTAGCGACCCCAAGTCATTTATGGCTTGCTGGGACTGGTAGTTTGGTGCCCTGGTCGATCATTTGGTTGGTTTGGTTGTTTGCCTGTTTTAGAGCTTTAACTTAGAATATCATTGACTTTAGTCACCATTCTTAGCTAACGTGCTTGGAATTGAATTTTGGCGGTTCTGTTAGCTCCGTAGCATTGAGTATGGTCTAGTTGGACCTTCAGTTGAGGCCTGAGAACTTTGAGTGTTGGTTTTGTGTTGTTTTCTCTGTTTTCACACCATTTGAAGTCAAAAGTAACTTTTGGTGTATTTTGATAATCACAGTGTCGGATTAATAATCTGACAATTCCATCAGCTCCGGCATGATGAGTTTCAGTTAGGAAGGTGGTTGGTTCGGGTCCCGGATGAGCCGGGCTCATTTCGATCCTTTAGGTTCTTATTAGTTAGTGTTTACTTGGGTCAACATTTCTCTTAAAAAACCTCGTATGGAAGTTTTGTCAATTTCGTTGAGTCAAGAATGTCGTTTCCACTCTGTCAACATTATTGGTTTTTGAATATTGATTACTGATTGTGCCCGGAATACCCCGTGGAGTTTTTCAAAAGTTGCAGATTTTAGTGCAGGCCAGGCCTTCAGCGCAATCGCGCCAAGGACAGCCCGATCGAACCTCAACTCTTACAGCCAGCCAGCGTGATGGCACCTTGCCTCCTTGCTTTCTCGAGCACGATGGCACTAGTTTTTGGCAATAGCGCTGACCAGCGACCATCAACTATATATTTCTTGTTAGTTTGATTTTCCAGCCATTTCTCACAACCTTTCCCACTCTAAAACTCTTATACACTCTCCCAAATTGCTCCATATCAGTCTTTGCTTTGGGGAAATCAATTGTTCATCGATTATTTGTGATTCTTCAAATCTTGGTAAGCTTTCTTCCCTAATTCACTTCTTTTTTTTTCTCTAAAATTCCACTATTGTTGCTCATACCCAAAGCTTAGAATTTATTCTACTGGTTTCCTCCTAAATCTTGCATGTTTGTGGGCTTTAAAAGTTATCCATCTTGGCTTAAAATTCCATCATTTTGGTAAGTAATCCTTGCCTAAATTTCAATTTTTATTCTTAATATTCAATCTTTAAACCTCAACTTGAGCGGGCTGTTTTGGCGCCCTTCTCTTCGCCAATTGTTCTAAATTTTTTAGCATGCCTTCTTGGCATCGTTGTGGTCATCTTGCTTCTTTTAATTTTTGTTTTGGGTTATGGGCCTTGTGGGCCCACTTATGACTCGGATTTTAACTCGACTGCAATTGTAGCAATATGGATATCGTTAGACTCATTTTAACGTATTATTTATGTTTGTGATAGTTTGATTATCATTTAGGATCTCTCGGAGTGATTCAGACTTGGACGTGTTGTTCGGGCAGCTTGTCATCGGCCGACAGGTAGGTTAAGGTCTAAACTCCCTAGACTTAGCATATATCAGTTAAAATTGTACTAGTTGGCAACCCCGAGTTGGGTTATTAGGTTGGTACCATAGGCTTTGATAGCTTTTCCATGATTTTCTTCTTTTCTTTCCTCCGCTGTGTGTAGTATTCTTCGTAATTTGTAATATCACCATTCCAGCCCTATGTGGCCTTGTTTGACTATGGACCATAGATGGTGGGTTATTCGGGGGTGCCTATGAGTACCGCGCATCCTTATCGTGATATTATGTTGGCTATCTATTCTATAGAGCTATTGAAGCCTGTGAAGAGCTGATAGGTTATTCTTAGGCCGGGGGCCACTATTGTGATTGCGTATGCCATTCACCATGCATATAGATATAGGGGACTTCTTCTTGATTTTTACTATAGTTTTGGCTTCGGGCCTACTGGGACTGATTTTCGAAACCTTGCATGGCCTGTGGGGCCCGTTATAAGTAAAAATTATCTAAAAAGGGTTTGGTAACGTTTTGATGGGTCTTCTTAGGGTAAGGGAATTTTAAAGGATATTTTCTCACTAGCTCTACTTATACTAGACTCGATGGGGTCGAGTGCTATACTTATTTACTACAGCTTTCGGGGTGATGTTGGACTAGGTGGGTCTGTGTGCTAGAATTATTGGACTTACTATTTAGGCCTGGATACCCTCCAAGAAGCTTTACTTGGGGATTGTTTTGAGATTGCGGGGCATCTAGTATGTTGGATAGGGGCCTCCATGGACCTTTCCATTTTTGACCAGAGGCTGTGAGTTGTATGTATCAGAGGGGAGGTATACAGTGTAGTAGGGGTATACGGGTGTGACCTTCCATGGATCCTATCTTCTGGGCCTTATAGGTTGCCAAAATCGGGTAGCATATTGTACTACTATCACTCTTTACTTAGCATGGCATCATATCATTCATTTGTGTAAGGTACACCCCTTGTTTGTTGGTTGTTGACTGTACGCTCTGGTAGTATAGGATGCCAGAGGGTTTTGTTTTCACTTGTTTGTGTTCATCGGTTGTATGGGCGGTTGGGGGACAGTAGGTAGACTCTTGTTACTTCATTGGGGTGTTATCCCCTATACAATTATACTTATAATATTATATACGGCTAAGTTGTTACTTTTTGGATTGAGATTGGTATGATTAGTGGGGTTATTGATTCTATTTCTGAGCATGCCTATCTTTACTCTCTTCTACCTTCCTTTGTACTTGAGGTTACAGGTATACCATCCATTTATAAAACTTGTATGTATATACTGTTATTGCAAGGATACCAGGTGCTTCATTTCTTACTTTCACATGTGCCTGTTGTGTATATATTATACTTGTTGGCCTTACGTGATGTTTATGTTGTTTTCCCTTTGGGCTAGTTCCTGTGCACTTTTTCATTGATTTTCGTGACTACTTGCTTCTATTCTATTTTTTATTACGCATTTATCTTATATGTGCCTAGTTAGCCTATGGTACCTACATGGTACCTTATGCTTCTCATTTGGTGCTCATACTATACTCTTCATCTTCTTGTGCAAATCCTAATGTAGGCCATTGTTGTTAGCTCATGGAGATTCATGCGAGGAGCTGCTTTTGTGATATTTAGGACTGAGGGTGAGCTCTTGGCAATCAGATCTTAGCTTTTAGTTATCTTTGGATTATGTACTCTACTCCTACTCGGAGACAGCTTTGTATATATTGTTTTGGACACTTGTACTCCTTATGTATATCCGACTCTTATACACTATGATACCAGGTTTTGTGTTTGGTTTAGCTTCTGCATTGTATATATAATTCATGTTATTTATTTTCTTCATCTTATTCTCTTGCTTCTGCCTATTAAGCTTCTCTTTCATTTAGATTGTTAAATAGTAGCCCATTAGTGATGATTCTGAGCTACGGGGAAGGGTTCGCCTACTGGGGGGTTGTAGGTGCCATCATGATCGAGAAATTGAGTCATGACAGCCGGTAATCTTCGCGTTACGCAATTATTGTACTATTAAAGCTTTTCTGTAGCGACCCCAAGTTATTTATGGCTTGCTAGGACTGATAGTTTGGTGCCTTGGTCGTTCATTTGGTTGTTTTGGCTGTTTTCCTGTTTTAGACCTTTAACTTAGAATATCATTGACTTTAGTCACCATTCTTAGCTAACGTGCTTGGAATTGAATTTTTATAGTTCTGTTAGCTCCATAACATTGAGTTTGGTCTAGTTGGACCTTCAGTTGAGGCATGAAAACTTTGGGTGTGGGTTTTGTGTTGTTTTCTCTGTTTCAGGCCATTAGGAGTTAAAAGTGTAACTTTTTGTGTATTTGGATGATCGCAGTGTCAGATTCAAAATACGACGATTCCATAAGCTCCGGAATAATGAGTGTTGGTTAGGAAGGTGGTTGGTTCGAGTCCCAAGTGAGCTGGGCTCATTTCGAGCCTCTGGGTTATTATTATTTAGTGTTGAATTGGGTCAACATTTCTTCGAAACGACCTCGTATGGAAGTTTCGTCAATTCCGTTGAGTCCAGAATGTCATTTCCACTCTGTCATCATTATTTGTTTTTGAATATTTGTTTCTGATTGTGCCAGGATTTCCCCGTGGAGTTTTTCAAAAGATGTAGATTTTAGTGCAAGCCAGGACTTCAGCGCAATCGCGCCAAGGACAACGCGATCGCACCTATAGCTAGCCAGAGCGATGGCGCCTTGCTTTCTCGTGCGCGATGGCGCTGGTTTAGCGCGATAGCGCTGACCAATGACCATCAGCTATATATTTCTTGTTAGTTTGATTTTCCATCCATTTCTCTCAACCTTTCTCACTCTAAAATTCTTATACACTCCCCCAAATTGCCTTATATCAGTCTTGGCTTTCGAGAGATCAATTGTTCATCGATTATTTGTGATTCTTTCACTCTTGGTAAGCGTTCTTCCCTAACTCACTTCCTTTTTGTTTTATCTAAAATTCCACCATTGTTTCTCATACCCAAAGATTGGAATTTATTTTAGTGGCTGCCTCCTAACTATTGCATGTTCGTGGGCTTGAAAAGTTATCCATCTTGGTTTAAAATTCCATCATATTGGTAAGTAATCATTGCCTAATTTCTGATTTTTATTCTTAATATTCTATCTTTAAACATCAACTTGAGCGGGCTGGTTTGGCGCCCTTCTCTTGGCCAATTGTGCTCAACTTTTGAGCATGCCTTCTTGGCATTGTTGTGGTCATCGTGCTTCTTTTCATTTTTGGTTTAGGGTTGTGGGCCTTGTTGGCCCGCTTCTAACCTGGATTTTGACCCGGCTGCAATTGCAGCAATATGGGTAGCGTTGGACACATTTTAACGTATTATTTACATTTGTGATAGTTTGATTATCATTCGGGATCTCTCAAAGCGATTCAGACTTGAACATGTTGTTATGGCAGCTTGTCGTCGGACGACATGTAGGTTAAGGTCTAAACTCTCTAGACTTAGCATATATAAGATAAAATTGTACTAGCTGGAATCTTTGAGTTTGTTTATTAGGTTGGTACCACAGGCTTTGACTACTTTTCCAAGATTTTCTTCATTTCTTTCCTCCACTGTGTGTAGCATTCTTCGTAGTTGGTAGTATGACCCTTATGGTCCTGTGTGGCCTTGTTTGACTCTGGACCATAGATGGTGGGTTATTCGGTAGTGCTTTTGAGTCCTGGGCATCGTTATTGTGATATTATGCTGGCTATCTGTGATGTAGAGCTATTGAAGCCTGTGCAGGGCTGATAGGTTATTTTTGGGCCGGGGGCCACTATTGTGATTGTATATGCCATTCACTAGATAGAGGGGATTTCTTCTTCATTTTTACTATGGTTTTGGCTTTGGGCCAACTGGGACTGATTTTCTAAACCTTGCATGGCTCGTGGGGCCCATTATTGGTAAAAATGATCTAAAAAGGGTTTGGTAACGTTTTGATGGGTCTTCTTGGGGTAAGGGTGTTTTAAAGGATATTTTCTCACTAGCTAAACTTATAATGGACTCGATGGGGTTGAGTGCTATACTTACTTACTTCAGCCTTCAGGGTAATGCTGGACTAGGTGGGGCCATGTTCTAAAACTATTGGACTTATTGTTTTAGACCTGGTTACCCTTCAGGCAGCTTTATTGGGGGATTGATTTGAGATTGCGGAGCCTCCAGGTACCTTTCCATTCCGGACCAAAGGTTCCAAGCTTCAAGCTGCAGGTGCCGGAGGGGGGGTATACGGTGTAATAGGGGTATACTGGTGTGACCTTCCATGGATCCTATCTTCTGGGCCTTATAGGTCGCCGAAAGCGGGTAACATACGGTACTACTATCACTCTTGACTTTGCATGGCATAATATCATTCATCTGTGTGAGGTACCAGCCATGTTTGCTGGTTGTTGATTGTACGCTCTGGTAGTATGGGATGCTGGAGGGTTTTGTTTTCACTTGTTTGCGTTCCTCGGTTGTATGGGCAGCCGAGGGACTGTAGGTATACTTTTGTTACTTCATCGCGTTGTTATCCCCTATATGGTTATACTTATATTATTATATACGGCTAAGTTGTTACTTGTTGGATTGAGATGGGTATGATTAGTTAGGTTATTGATTCCCGTTTTCAAGCACGCATATCTTTACTCTCATCTTCCTTCTATTGTACTTTAGGTTACCGGTATACCATCCATTGCTAAAACTTGTATGTATATACTGTTATTGCAAGGATCCCAGGTGTGTCATTTCTTACTTTCACATATGCCTATTGTGTATATAGTCCACTTGCTGGCCTTACATGTTGTTTCTGTTGTCTTCCCTCTAGGCTAGTTGTGCACTTTTTCATTGATTTCCGTGACTACATTCTTCTATTCTATTTGTTATTACGCTTTTATTTTATATGTGCCCAGTTGGCCTATGATGCCTACCGGGTACCTTATGCTTTGCATTTGGTGCTCATACTACCCTCTGCATCTTCTGGTGCATATCCTAGTATGGGCCATCACCGTTAGATCGTGGAGACTTGTGCGAGGTGCTGCTTTTGTGATATTCAAGACTGAGGGTGAGCTCTTGGCGATCGGAGCTTAGATTTTAGTTATCTTTTGATTATGTACTCTATTCCTACTCGGAGACAGCTTTGTATATATTGTTTTGGACCCTTGTTCTCCTTATGTAGATCCGGCTCTTATACGCTATGATACAAGGTTTTTGGTTTTGTTTAGCTTCCGCATTGTATATACTATTCCTGTTATCTATTTTCTTCATCTTGTTTCTTTGCTTCTGCTTATTAAATTGCTCTTCCATTTAGATTATTAAATTGTAGCCCATTGTTGACCATTCTGGGCTACGGGGATTGGTTCGCCTACTAGGGGATATAGGTGACATCATGACCGAGAAATCAGGTCATGACAGCTTGGTATCGGAGCTCTACGTTCACCGGTGTCATCGGTATAGGAGCCAATGTCTAGTAGAGTACTGTGGATTAGGGTTGAGACATCCATACTCGATCTTCGGGAGGCTATAGTGACATCTTAGGAAAAATTGGACTTTTCTTATTTTTATCTCGTGCGTAGTATCCTTGAAAGTTTCTGTAAATCTCACTTACTCTTGTTCTCTCTTCCGCAGATGGTTCATTTGAGATCTTTAGCGTCTAGCGGACGAGAGCCTCCTGCCCTTGTGCTGCCGGCTCCAGCTAGTGGTCGAGGATGCCCCAGAGCAGCGGCACCAGCTAGAGCTACTAAAGTTGAGGTAGAGCTCGAGTCTGACTACGAGCCAGAGTTCGCTCTACAGCAGCAGCATGTGGACCCGGGGGAAGCCCAGGTGCCACCAATTTAAGCACCAGTTTATGTGCCAGCTTCAGCCCCAACTCAGTATTCAGATATTAGGGTATTACTTTTCAACTATTGGGTATGATTGGAGAGAGACATTTAGAGGTAGCACAGACACCCGCTCAGGGGGAAGCTCTGGGTGTTCAGAGGTATGGAGCTCTGCCTACTACTACGGCTCCCCGTGCTGAGGTTATTCCGGTCCTTTCAGTTGCACAACCTCTTGCTCCTCGCCCAGCTATGATAGATGGGAAGCGAAAGGCGTTGAGTAGGTTCTTGAGATTGGCACCATCGAGTTTGCTAGTATGTCATATCAGGACCCACATGACTTCATTACTACCTATGAGGAAATGTTACACCATCTGGGATTTCTAGAGACTCAAGGAGTTAGATATACTACATATCAGTTGGAGGGTCCAGCTAAGTTATGGTGGAGGGCTCAAGTTACTTGCAGACCTTCTACATCACCTTAGTGGACTTGGTCCGAGTTCTATGAGGCCTTTATGCCCAAGTTCTTACCACAGAATGACTGAGAGTGTCGGAGGGAGGATTTCACTAGACTTGTTTAGGATTCTATGATTGTCTCGAAGTACGAGACTCATTTCCATTAGCTTGCTCCATTTGGGGCCATGATTATGCCTACTGAGGCTGACAGGATTCGTAGATTTGTTTGGGGACTACGGAGAGTGATTAGAAAGCCCACAGAGATATTGCTTGCTAGTGGTCGATCTTTCCAAGCCATTGCAGACTATGCTCGTACTGTAGAGGATTCACGTTGTCATGACACTAGGCCAGAGATAAGAGGCCTCGACATCAGGTTGGCTACAGTTGTTCCAGACACGGTGGTAGAGGTTCAAGCCAGTGAGGCCGGGGTCACCCACAGCAGTATCAGGGTCAGAACAGTCAATCAGTTCATGCGTTACTTAAGGCTTCTGGTTCTTAGTTTTAGTAGGGTAAGAGCAGTCAGCGTGGTCAGTCTGTGAGAGGTACTACTTTTGAGGCATCAGGCCGAGATGGCCACATAGGTTCAGCGGGATCATCTCGATAGGGTGGGCCATTAGGGTCATGCTATGAGTGTGGAGTCAATGGTCATTTTGCCAGAGATTACTCCCAGTGCGGTACAGTTTAGCTAGCCGATCCGCCATCTCAACCTATTCGCTTAGTTCAGCCATCAGCTCGAGGAGGTGGTGGCCAAGGTAGAGGTCGTGCTACATGTGGTAAAGCAGGTGGCAGGGATGGAGGCCGGGGAGGTGGAGGTCCTCGTCCATTCTATGCGGTCCCTGGAAGACCAGAGGCAGAGGCTCAGATTCCATGATTACAAGTATGATTTTTGTGTGCCATCAGTCTGCTACAACTTTATTTGATCATGGATCCACTTGTTCATAAGTATCTGCCTACTTTCTGCCTTGTTTCGGGTTGGGTAGTGAGCCATTATCTGTGCTTGTTTTTATTTCGATCCCAGTAGGAGATTCTTTATTAGTGGATCAGATTGTGAGATCCTGTGTGATATCTGTTGGTATTTGGAGACTTGGGGTGATTTGATTATCCTTTATATGTTAGATTTTGATGTGATACTGGGAATGGATTAGTTATCCCCTCACCGTGCAGTTTTGGATTGTTATGCCAAGAAGTTACCATAGTCGTGCTCAGTGTATCCCCGGTTGTATGGAAGGGTTATGTTAGCCATGCACCATCTAGGATCATCTCTTGCCTTTTAGCTAGGAAGTTGATTTCTCATGGGTGTTTAGCTTATCTAGCATATGTCCGAGATGCTAGTGCTGAGCCTTCGTCTCCTGAGTCTGTTCCTGTGGTAAGAGACTTACTAGATGTGTTTCCTACCGACCTGCCAGTCCTTCCACCTGAGAGAGATATTGATTTTTCCATTGAGTTAGAGCCGGGCACCAGGCCTATTTTTATTCCCGCCAACCGTTTGGCTCCTACTGAGTTGAGAGAGCTTATGGAGCATCTCCAGGATTTGCTAGCTAAGGGGTTCATTAGACCAAGTGTGTCATCTTGGGGTGCTCCTTTCCTATTCATGAAGAAGAAGGATGGGTCGATGCTGATGTGTATTGATTATGGGCACTTGAATAAGGTTACAATGAAGAATAGGTATCCAATACCGAGAATTAATGACTTTTTTTATCATCTCCAGGGTTCAACCATGTTTTCGAAGATTGATTTGAGGTTCGGCTACCATCAATTTTACTTTCCCAAGGAAGAGTATTGATAGTACACTTTTTCTCTTCATCATTCTTCTTGAAAAACACCATTTGTAAGCATTTTTGAGCTTTGAATTTAAACTTAGCTTACATAATGAATGGAATTTTAGGAAACCCAATTGGTATCGTTTCTTATTCGTTTGATATGAGTAGCTATATTCTATTCTTGGTATGACGACCCTTCTGGTCATTTTCGCGTTTTGCATTTATTGTACTGTTATAGGTTTCATGTAGCGACCCCAAGTCTTTTATGGCTTGCTGGAATTGGTAGTTTGGTTCCCTGGTCATTCATTTGGTTGTTTTGGCCGTTCGACTATTTTAAAGCTTTAACTTACTATATCGATGACTTTAGTCACCATTCTTAGCTAACCTGCTCGAAATTGAATTTTGAAAGTTATGTTAGCTTCGTAGCGTTGGGTTTGGTCTAGTTTGACCTTTAGTTGAGGCCTGAGAACTTCTGGTGTGAGTTTTGTGTGGTTTTCTTTGTTTTTAGGCCATTTGGAGTTGAAAGTATAACTTTGGTTGGCTTTCGATGATCGGTGTGTCGGATTCGAAATCTGACAAATCCATCAGCTCCGGAATGATGAGTTTGGATTGGGAAGGTAGTTGGTTTGGCTCTTGGGTGAGCCAGGCTCATTTCGAGCTTTTGGGTTCTTATTAGTTAGTGTTGACTTGGGTCAGCATTTCTCTGAAATGACCTCGTATGGAAGTTTCATTGATTTTGTTGAGATCGGAATGTGGTTTCCACTCTGTCAGCATTATTGGTTCTTCAATATCGGTTTCCGATTGTGCCCGAAATGCCCCGTGGAGTTTTTCAAAAGTTGTAGATTTTAGTGCAGGCCAGGCCTTCACCGCAATCGCTCCAAGTCCAGCGCAATCGCGCCTGCAGCTAGCCAGCACGATGGTGCCTTGGCGCCTGGCTTCCTTGAGCGCGATGGTGCTGGTTTAGCACGATAGCACTGACCAGAGACCATCAGCTATATATCTCTTGTTAGTTTGATTTTCCAGCCATTTCTCTCAACCTTTCTCACTCTAAAACTCTTATACACTAACCCAAATTGCTCCATATCAGTCTTGGCTTTGGGGAAATCAATTGTTCATCGATTATTCGTGATTCTTTGACTCTTGGTAAGCTTTCTTCCCCAACTTACTTCCCTTTTGTTTTCTCTAAAAATCCACCATTGTTGCTCATACCCAAAGCATGGAATTTGTTTTACTGGCTGCCTCCTAGTTCTTGCATGTTCGTGGGATTGAAGAGTTATCCGTCTTGGCTAAAAATTCCATCATTTCTATAAGTAATCCTTTCCTAATTTCCGGTCTTTATTCTTAAAATTCTATCTCTAAACATCAACTTGAGCGGGATGTTTTGGCGCCCTTCTCTTGGCCAATTGTGCTCAATTTTGGAGCATGCCTTCTTGGCATTGTTCTGGTCATTATACTTTTTTTTGTTTTTGGTTTTAGGTTGTGTGCCCTGCGGGCTCGCTTTTGACTCAGATTTTGACCTGACATCCATTGCAGCAATATGGGTATCGTTAGACTCGTTTTAACGTATAATTTATATTTGTGATAGTTTGATTATCATTCGGGATCTCTCAGAGCGATTCAGACTTGGACGTGTTGTTCGGGTAGTGTGTCATCGAACTATTTAAACTCCCTAGAGTTAGCATATATCAGATAAAATTATACTAGCTGGCATCCTTCGGTTGGGTTATTTGGTTGGTACCATATACTTTGACTGCTTTTCCATGATTCGCTTCGTTTCTTTCCTCCGCTGTGTGTAGTATTCTTCGTAGTTAGTAGTATCACTCTTATAGTCCTGTGTGGCCTTGTTTGACTCTAAACTATAGATGGTGGGTTATTATGGGGTGCCCGTGAGTCCTGGGCATCGTTATCGTGATATTATGTTGGCCATCTTTGTTGTAGAGGGATTAGAGCCTGTGCAGGGCTGAAAGGTTATCTGTGGGCTGGCGGCCACTATTGTGATAGTGTATGCCATTCACCATGCATACAGATAGAGGGGATTTCTTCTTGATTTTTACTATAGTTTTGGCTTCGGGCCTACTGGGACTGATTTTCTAAACCTTGCATGGCCCGTGAGGCCCATTATCAGTAAAAATTAACTAAAAAGGGTTTGGTAATGTTTTGGTGGGTCTTCTTGGGGTAAGGGAGTTATAAAGGATATTTTCTGACTAGTTCCAATATTACTGGACTCGACGGGGTTGAGTGTTATACTTATTTACTAAAGCTTTCGGGGTGATGCTGGACTAGGCGGGGCCGTGTGCTAGAACTATTGGACTTACTATTTTAGACATGGATACCCTCTAGGCAGCTTTACTTGGGGATTGATTTGAGATTGCGAGGCATCTAGTATGTTAGTCAGGGGCCTCCATGGACCTTACCGTTCAAGACCAGAGGATGCAAGCTACAGGTGCCAGAGGGAGGGTATACGATGTAGTAGGGGTATACGAGTGTGACCTTCCATGGATCCTGTCTTCTTGGCCTTATCGATCGACAGAAGTGGGTAACATACAGCAGTACTATCTCTCTTCACTTAGCATGGCATCATATCATTCATTTGTGTGAGGTACCACCCTTGTTTGCTAGTTGTTGATTGTACGCTCTTAGTATGGGATGCCAGAGGTTTCTTTTCACTTATTTGCGTTCTTCGATTGTATGGCGGTCGGAGGACTGCAGGTAGACTTTTTCTACTTTTGGGATACGGGGTGGTTCACCTAGTTGGGGGTTGTAGGTGCCATCATGATCAAGAAATTGGGTCGTGACAGCTGGTCATCTTTGTTTTACGCATTCATTGTACTGCTAGAGCTTTCGTGTAGTGACCCCAAGACATTTATGGCTTGTTGGGACTAGTAATTCATTGCCCTGGTCGTTTGTTTAGTTGTTTTGGTTGTTTGCCTGGTTTAGAGCTTTAAATTAGAATAACGTTGAATTTAGTCACCATTCTTAGCTAAAATGCTTGGGATTTAATTATGACAGTTCCGTTAGCTCCATAAAATTGAGTTTTGTCTAGTTGGACCTTCAGCTGAGGCCTGAGAACTTCCGATGTGGGTTTTGTGTTGTTTTCCCTGTTTTCAGGCCATTTGGAGTTAAAAGTGTAACTTTAGGTGGCTTTCGATGATTGGAGTTTCAGATTCAAAATTCGATTATTCCATCAGCTCCAGAATGATGAGTTTGGGTTAGGAAGGTTGTTGGTTCAGGTCCTGGGTGAGCCGGGCTCATTTCGAACCTTAGGGTTCTTATTAGTTAGTGTTGAGTTGGGTCAAGATTTCTCTGAAACGACCTCGTATGGAAGTTTCGTCGATTTCGTTGGGTCTAGAATGTCGTTTACACTTTGTCAGCATTATTGGTTTTTGAATATTGGTTTCTGATTGTGCCCAAAATGCCCCGTGGAGTTTTTCAAAAGTTGCAGATTTTAGTGCAGGCCAGGACTTCAGTTCAATCGAGCCAAGGCTTGCGCGATCGTGCCTGTATCCGGCCAGTGCGATGGCGCCCTTCAGGCGTGATGGCGCCTTGGTGCGTTGCTTCCTTGAGCGAGATGCCGCTGGTTTAGCGCAATAGCGCTGACCAGCGACCATCAGCTATATATTTCTTGTTAGTTGTATTTTCCAGCCATTTATTTCAACCTTTCTCACTCTAAAACTCTTATACACTCCCCTAAATTGCTCCATATCAGTCTTGGCTTTAGGTAAATCAATTGCTCATCGATTACTTGTTATTCTTCCATCATTTTGGTAAGTTATCCTTGCCTAATTTCCTGTTTTTATTCTTAATATTCAATCTTTAAACCTCAACTTCAGTGGGCTGTTTTGGCGTCCTTCTCTTGGCTAATTATGCTCAATTTTGGAGTATGCCTTCTTGGCATCATTGTGGTCATCGTGCTTTTTTAAATTTTTGGTTTTTGGTTGTTGGCCTTGTGGGCCCGCTTTTGACTTGGTTTTTAATCCGGCTGCAATTGTAGCAATATAGGTATCGTTAGACTCATTTTAACATATAATTTATGTTTGTGATAGTTTGATTATCATTCGGGATCCCTCAGAGTGAATCAAACTTGGACGTGTTGTTCAGGCAGCTTGTTATGAAACGACAGGGAGGTTACAGTTTAAAATCCCTAGACTTAGCATATATCAGATAAAATAGTACTAGCTAGCATCCTTGGGTTGGGTTATTAGGTTAGTACCACAGGCTTTGACTGTTTTTCCATGATTTTCTTCGTTTCTTTCCTCCGATGTGTGTAGTATTCTTTGTAGTTGGTAGTATCACTCTTATGATCTTACGTGGCCTTGTTTGACTCTTGACCATAGATGGTGGGTTATTCGGGGGTGCTCGTGAGTCTCGGGCATCGTTATCGTGATATTATGTTGGCTATTTGTGTTGTAGAGCTATTAGAGCCTGTGCAAGGCTGATAGGTTATTTGTGGGCCGGGGGCCACTGTTGTGATTGTGTATACCATTCACCATGCATATAGCTAGAGGGGATTTCTTCTTGTTTTTTCTATAGTTTTGGCTTCGGGTCTACTAGGACTGATTTTCTAAACCTTGCATGGCTTGTGGGGCCTGATATCGATATAAATGATCCAAAAAGGGTTTGGTAACATTTTGATGGGTCTTCTTGGGGTAAGGGAGTTTTTAAGCATATTTTCTCACTAGCTCCACTTATACTGGACTCGACGGGGTCGAGTGCTATACTTATTTACTACAGCTTTCGAGGTAATGCTGGACTAGGAGGGGTCGTGTGCTAGAACTGTTGGACTTACTATTTTAGACATGGATACCCTCCAGGTAGCTTTACTTGGGGATTGATTTGAGATTGTGGGGCTTCTAGTATGTTGGTCGGGGGCCTCCATGGACATTTCCATTCTAGACTAGAGGCTATAAGTTGCAGGTGCCAGAGGGGGGGGTATATGGTGTAGTAGGGGTATACGGGTGTGATCTTCCATGGATCCTATCTTCTGGGCCTTATAAGTCATATGAAGCGGGTAACATACGGTACTACTATCACTCTTGACTTAGCATGGAATAATATCATTCATTTGTGTGAGGTACCAACCTTTAATGTTGGTTGTTCATTGTACTCTCTGGTAGTATGGGATGCCAGAGAGTTTTGTTTTCACTTGTTTACGTTCCTTGATTATATGGGCGGCTGAGGGACTGTAGGTAGACTCTTGGTACTTCATCGCGGTGCTATCCCCTGTATGGTTATACATATAATATTATATACGGCTAAGTTGTTACTTATTGGATTGAGAATGGTATGATTAGTTGGGTTATTGATTCTTGTTTCCGAGCATGTCTATCATTACTCTCCTCTTCCTTCCTTTGTACTTGAGGTTACCGGTATACCATCTATTTCTAAAACTTGTATACATATACTGTTATTGCGAGGATCCTAGGTGCGTCATTTCTTACTTTCACATATGCATGTTGTGTATATATTCTACTTGATGGCTTTAAATGTTGTTTTTGTTGTCTTCCCTCTGGGCTAGTTGGAGACAGCTTTGTATATATTGTTTTGGACCCTTGTACTTGTTATGTAGATCCGACTCTTATACGCTATGATATCAGGTTTTGGGTTTGGTTTAGCTTCCGCATTGTATATATTATTCCTGTTATCTATTTTCTTCATCTTGTTCCCTTGTTTGCGCTTATTAAACTGCTCTTTCAATTAGATTGTTAAATCGTAGCACATTACTGACCGTTCTGGGTTACGGGGATTGGTTCGCCTACAGGGGGTTGTAGGTTCCATCATGACCGATAAATCAGGTCATGATAGCTTGGTATCAGAGCTCTAGGTTCACTGGTGTCATCAGTATAGGAGCCAATGACTAGTAGAGTCCTGCGGATTGGGGTGGAGACGTCCATACTCAATCTTCGGGAGGCTATAGTGACATCTTAGGAAAAATTGGACTTTTTTTAATTCTATCTCGTGCGTAGTATCCTTGAAAGTTTTTGGAAATCTCACTTACTCTGGTTCACTCTTGTGCAGATGGTTCGTATGAGATCTTCTGCTTCTGGCGGAGCAGTGTCTCTTTCCCCTGCGCCTCTGGCTCCAGCTAGGGGTCGGGGTGGTCGCAAGGGTAAAGGTAGGGGTCATAGATGCCCCAGAAAAGAGGCGCCAGCTAGAGCTGCTAGAGTTGAGGTAGAGCTCGAGTCTGACTACGATCCAAAGTTCACTCTAGAGCAGCAACATGTGGACTTGAGGGAAGCCCAGGTGCCACCAGTTCCAGCACCAGTTTATGTGCTAGCTTCAGCCCCATCTCAGTCTTCAGATATTAGGGGTTTACTTGTTCATCTATTGGGTATGATTGGAGAGAGACCTTTGGAGGTAGCACAGACACCCACTTAGGGGGAAGCCCTGGGTGTTCAGGTTTATGGAGTGCAGCCTTCTACTACGGCTCCCCATGTCGAGGTTATTCCGGTCCCTTCAGTTGCACAACTTCTTGCTCCTTGCCCAACTATGACAGATAGGGAGCCGAAGGCGTTGGGTAGGTTCTTGAGATTGGCACCACAGAGGTTTGCTGGTATGTCATGTCAGGACCCACATGACTTCATTACTACGTATGAGGAGATGTTACACCATCTGGGTTTGCTAGAGACTCACGGATTTTTAGATACTACATATCAGCTGGAGGGTCCATCTAAGTTATGATGGAGGGCTCAGGTTGCTTGTAGACATTCTACATCACCTTAGTGGACTTGTTCCGAGTTTTATGAGGCCTTTATGGCCAAGTTCTTGCAACAGAGCAACAGAGAGCGTCAGAGGGAGGAGTTCACTAGACTTGTTCAGGATTATATAACTGTCTCAGAGTACGAGTCTCATTTCCATCAGCTTTCTCCTTTTGGGCCATGATTATGGCTACTTAGCCTGACAGGATTTGTAGATTTGTTTGGGGACTACAGAGAGAGTTTAGAGAGCCCATAGAGATATTGCTTGCTAGTTGTCGGTCTTTCCAGGCCATTGCAGACTATGCTCTTACTGTAGAGGATTCACGTTGTCATGACACTGCGGCCAGAGATATGAGGCCTCGACATCAGGGTGACTATAGTGGTTTCAGACATGGTGGTAGAGGTTCAAGATGGTGGGGCTGGGGTTATCAGCCACAGCAGCATTAGGGTCAGACCAGTTGACCAGTTCAGGCATAACTTCAGGCTTCTGGTTGTCAGTTTGAGTAGGGTCAGAGCAGTCAGCGTGGTCACAATGGTAAGTCTGTGAGAGGTACTACTTTTGGGGCATCAGGTTGAAGTGGCCATACAGGTTCAACAGGTTCGTCTTGATAGGGTGGGCCATCAGGGCCATGCTATGAGTGTGGAGTCAACAGTCATTTTGAAAGAGATTGCACCCAGTACGGTACAGTTCAACAAGTGTCTTCACCGGCTCAGCCTATTCTCTTAGTCCAGCCACCGGTTTGAGCAGGTGTGGTGGTAGTGCTCTATGTAGTAGAGCAGGTGGTAGAGATGGCAGTCGGGCAGGTAGAGGTCGTCATCAGTTCTATGCAGTCCTGGGAGACCGGAGGCAGAGGCCTCGAATGCCGTGATTATAGGAATGATTTCAGTGTGCCATCAGTCTGTTATGGCTTTATTTGATCCTGGATTAACTTGTTCATATGTATCTGCCTACTTTCTGCCTTGTTTGGGGTTTGCTAGTGAGCTGTTATCTGTGCCTATTTCTCTTTTGACCCCAGTACGAGATTCTTTAGCAGTGGATCGGATTGTGAGATGTTGTGTGATATATGTTGGTGATTCGGAGACTTAGGGTGATTTGATAATCCTTGATATGTTAGATTTAGATGTGATACTGGGCATGGACTGGTTATCCCATCACCATGCAGTTTTGGATTGTTATGCCAAGACTATTATCATAGTCATGCTCGGTGTATCCTTGGTTGTGTGGTAGGGTTCTGTTAGCCATGCACCATCTGGGATTATCTCTTGTCTTTGAACTAGGAAGTTGATTTCCCATGGGTGTTTAGCTTATCTACCATATGTTCGAGATGCTAGTGGTGACCCTTTGTCTCCTGAGTCTGTTCCTGTGGTTAGAGACTTCCTAGATGTGTTTCCTACCGACCTGCCAGGCCTTCCACCTGAGAGAAATGTTGATTTTTCCATTAGGTTAGAGCCGGGCACCAGGCCCATTTTTATTCCTCCCTACGGTATGGCTCCTTCTGAGTTTAGAGAGCTTATGGAGCAGTTCAAGGATTTTGCAGCTAAGGGGTTCATTAGACCGAGTGTATTTCCTTGGGGTGCTCCTGTCCTCTTTGTATAGAAGAAGGATGGGTCGATGCGGATGTGTATTGACTATCAACGGTTGAATAAGGTTACAATGAAGAATAGGTATCCGATGTCGAGGATCGATGGCTTGTTTGATCAGCTCCAGGGTTCAACCATGTTTTCGAAGATTGATTTGAGGTCCAGCTACCATTAGTTGAGGATTAGGGCGTAGGATATCCCTAAGATAGCATTCAAGACACGTTATAACCATTATAAGTTCCCGGTGATATCTTTTGGGTTGATTAATACCCCTGCAGCCTTTATGGATTTGATGTATAGGGTGCTTATCCCGTAATTGGATATGTTCGTGATAGTCTTCATTGATGACATTCTGATATACTTGAGGAGTAGGGAAGAGCATGAGCAGCATTTGAGGACTGTACTTCAGACTTTGAGAGATCATTGGCTCTATGCCAAGTTCTCAATGTGTGAGTTTTGGCTTTAGTCAGTTGCATTCCTAGGACACGTGGTGTCTAAGGATGGGATTAGGGTTGATCCGGGTAAGATTTCTGCGGTTTGTGATTGGCCTAAACCTACTACTCCTACCGAGGTTCACAGTTTTTTTAGTCTAGCCAGGTACTATAGATGGTTCTTTGAGGGATTTTCTTCCATAGCAGCACATTTGACTATGCTGACTAGGAAGGATGTTCCAATTCAGTGATCGGATCAGTGTGAGGATAGATTTCAGAGGCTTAAGGCCTTATTGACTTTAGCTCCAGTTCTAACTTTATCGCTTGAGGGTCAGAGTTTCTCTGTATATTGTGATTCTTCAGGGGCTGCGCTTGGTTGTGTGTTGATGCAGTAGGGTCGAGTGATAGCATATGTATTGAGACAGATGAAGGTTCACAAGCACAACTACTCCACTCATGACTCAGAGTTGTCGGTAGTAGTCTTCGCACTCAAGATCCGGATGAACTACTTATATGGAGTTCACTGTGAGATATTCACTTATCACCGTAGTCTCCAGTACATTACAAGTCAAGGGGAGCTTAACTCAAGTCAGCGAAGATGGATTAAGCTACTGAAGGACTATGATTTCACTATTCAATAAAATCCCGGCAAGGCAAACGTGGTAGCGGATGCCTTGAGTCAAAAGGCGGTGAGTATGGGTAACCTAGCTTCACTTTCAGTTTCTGAGCGACAGTTGGCCTTGGACATCCAGTCCTTGGCTAAATGATTGGTTAGGCTTGAATTGTCAGATCCTAGCAGAGTTATTGCCAGTGTTGAGGTTCGTTCTACTCTAGTTGATGAGATTCAGAGCTGACAGTTTAAGGATCAGAGTTTGTGTGGCCTTCGTGATTAGGTAGTTTGGGGTGTGGCCACTGGGCTACTTTGAGTTTTGATGGTTGATTTTGTGTTCTGAGGGTTGATGATTTGATACAGTTGATACTATGTGAGGCACATTTTTCTAGATACTCAATTCATCCTGGCGCTGCAAAGATTTATGGAGATTAGAGACAGCTCTACTGGTGGGGTGGTATGAAGCGGGACATAGCAGAGTTTGTATCTCTTTGCTTGAACTGTCAGCAGGTGAAGTTCGAGCACATGAGACCGGGTGGCTTAATGCAGCGACTTCCCAGACCTTAGTGGAAGTGGAAAGGTATTACTATGGACTTCATTGATGGTTTGCCTCTTACTTCTCATGGGTTTGATTCTATCTAGGTGATTGTTGATAGGCTGACTAAGTTAGCACATTCCTTGCCAGTTCATACTTTCTATGGTGCTTAGATGTTAGCTCAAATTTACCTTCGTTAGATTCTTCGGTTGCATGGGGTCCCAGCTTCTAGCATTTCAGACCGCGACACTTAGTTCACATCTCAGTTTTTTGAGAGCTATATAGAGTTATTTTGGTACAGAGGTTTAGCTAAGTAATGCTTTCCACCCTCAGATAGATGGCCAGTCTTAGAGAACTATTCAGGCACTGGAGGACATGCTTCGGGCTTGTGTTCTTGACTTTGGATGTTCATGGGATCAGTTTGTGCCCTTGGTCGAGTTTGCTTATAATAATAATTTTCATTCGAATATCGGCATGGCACCTTTTGAGGCCTTGTATTATAGGCATTGCAGATCACCGATTGGTTGGTTTGATGGGTTAGAGTCCAGACCGCAGAGTATATATTTGCTTAGAGATTCCTTGGACTGAGATCGTTTGATTCAGGATAGACTTAGAGCGGCCCAGAGCAGGAAGCAGAGCTACGCTGATCGTAGACTCCTTGCCTTGGAGTTCAGTGTTGGTGACTTGGTTTTCCTTCGAGTGTCGCCCTTGAAGGGCGTGATGAGATTTGGTCGTCAGGGCAAGCTTAGCCCCA
Source organism: Jaltomata sinuosa (assembly GCA_003996215.1). Classification (NCBI taxonomy): domain Eukaryota; kingdom Viridiplantae; phylum Streptophyta; class Magnoliopsida; order Solanales; family Solanaceae; genus Jaltomata; species Jaltomata sinuosa. The sequence continues at coordinate 71,360 of QJPP01005217.1, forward strand.
GGTTTATTAGGTTGTTTGTGATTTTAAAGAGGGTTGGTAGTGTTGCCTATATGTATCTTTGCCTTTGATGTTTTTAGTTGTTCACCCACTCTTTTATGTCTTCATATTGCGTCGGTATGTGCCAAATGAATCTCATGTGTTGCATTGGGATTCAGTTCAGTTAGATGAGAGTTTATCATTTGTTGAGGAGCCAATAGCTATTATGGCCAGATATATCAGGAGATTGAGATCTAGAGAGATTCCTATTGTGAAAGATTAGTGGAGGCATCGTCTGGTCGAGGAGGCTACTAGGGAGACCAAGAGTGAGTTACATGCTTAGTATCCGTTATTTTTCGAGCCATCAGGTATTCCCTTCTTCTTCACTTTTGAAGACGAAAGTCTTTTTAGTAGTAGATGTTGTGATCACCCTTTTGGTCATCTTCGCGTTATGCATTCGTTGTACTGTTAGAGCTTTCCTATAGCGACCCCAAGTCATTTATGGCTTGCTGGGACTGCTAGTTTGGTTCCCTGGTCATTCGTTTAGTTGTTTTGGCCGTTTGCCTATTTTAGAGCTTTAACTTAGAATATCATTGACTTTAGTCACCATTCTTAGCTAATATAGTATAAATTAAATTCTGACAGTTTTGTTAGCTCCATAGCATTGAGTTCGGTCTAGTTGGACCTTCAGTTGAGGCCTGAGAACTTTCGGTGTGGGTTTTGTTTTGTTTTCTCTGCTTTCAGGCCATTTGGAGTTAAAAGTGTAACTTTGAGTGGCTTTCGATGATGGGATTGTCAGATTCGAAATATGATGATTACATCGACTCCAAAATGATGAGTTTTGTTTGGGAAGGTGGTTGGTTTGGGTCTAGGGTGAGCCGGGCTCATTTCGAGCCTTTGGGTTCTTATTAGTTTGACTTGGGTCAACATTTCTCGTTTGTGTTCACAAGGTTCTGAATAAATCTTGAGGGTCAATCTGATGAAATTTTAGCCTTAGTAAATGGCTGGTTTTCATCTGCTAGTGCAGCTGAATATTGTTCATCGTGATCATGAAGAAAACCATTGTGATCACGATGGTCTGACTTTTTGACCATCGTGATTGCGAGGGTTTTTACAGTGATACTGATGAAGGGTCTAGTGGACTCAACCCCTTTGATTTTTGCAATAGCTTGGCTGACAATCGCGATCGTAATGAGTTAGCTAGCATGGTCACCGCGATCACGAGTGGTTTTCTCACGATCATGATTAAGGACCCCTTCCAGTATATAAATCTTCCCTTGTTTTTAATTCATTTCAACAAAAATTCCTCCATTTTTAGAAATTTAAGCTCAACAAATTTCTGAGGGATCTTCAAGTAAATCTTTGGATTGTTGGGTCCTCGTCTGTGACTATTTTCTTGTCATATATTCATAAATTTCCAGCTCCAATTCCATTTAATCCCATTCTTAATTCTTGAATTGTTCTTGTCCTTTTTTGGTTGTTTTGAGCTTGAACTGATGGCAGATCGTGCTCAAATCTTGAGCATATGATCCTCGTCCCACGAGGGATGTTGAGGTGAAAATTATTTTATGTTTCATAAGGTGGGCCCCTAGGGTCCTTCTTAGACCCAATTTCTGGCCCAAAATTGTAAATATCATCATGGGTGTCATTTTTCTTGTCTTTACATCTAGATTATATTTTTGATAGTGTCATAGCAGTCAGAGGCTTCTCGAGGGTGATAGGCTCTGATCTTGTAGGTTGTGCATGCGTGTTCAACTTTCAGGTTGGCTACGACTTACTTTCTTTTAGACTTTTCTCACTTGAGATGATTGTTTAATATTTTTCTATGGTTAGGAGAATAATATTGTTGGTTAGGCTTTATCTAGGTTGTGATGATTTGTATAAGCTTGTCTAGGGGCCTTAGAGTAAAATATCGCGTTAGAATCCTCATCTTAGGTTTTAGCTCCTCAATTGAGACTTGGCATAGTATTATAGTATCCTTGGGTTTTAAAGTGAAACGCCTTAGCTTAGTTTAGGCTTCTTGTGACTTGGGTGACTTGATTTGAAAGCCTTAGTGTAGAATTAGAAGAGGACGTCTGTGATAGAGTAAACGTTTACCATTTGCTTGATAATTATATTTATTATATCTTCCTCATTTCCATTCTATTATCGATGTTGTGTAAATTATGGGGCCAAGGTTGTGGATGGTGGATGGCTGGATCCCAGCTCAATATATTCCATCCTTATCTTAAGTTTGCTAGTTGTGTGCCTTGGCTTGGCTTGGGTTAGCTTCTTACCTTACCTTGGTGTTAGGTTGTATGTTATCTCTTTGAGGCTGGATTTGGGATTAGGGGTGGTTTCGACGTCCTCAGTATTGGTTGGAGTAACAAAGTGCGATAAAATTGTTTCCCCCTCTAGCCCTTGTTGTTATTGTGTTTTCTTGTCTTTCTTATGATATGAGACTGTGGGCCCGAGGCCATGCATCAGGACTGATAGACTCCAGGTTAGTGCAATTTTTTATGTAGGGTGGTTACCCTGGCTGTGTGTGCATACTCTTTCACCCATGTTTATTCATATTATATTAGTGCTGGCACACATTCATCTATACTTATATACGCATGGAATATGGTACGACCTTGAGTAGAAGTAGTGGTTTTTGGTTTTAAAAGTGAGGATTGTACCATACTTACTATTGCTTTTCAATTTAAAGAGAAATGATACCTTTTTCCCATCGATCTTGGATTTTTGAAGGATTTATACCATTTTATTACCATTTCACACTTATCAGGATGGGCTTGTATTGTTTCACTACTGATTTTCTAAACTCGGGTAAAAACCATTTTCAAATTGCTATTTTAAAAGGAGGAAATTGCATTTACTAGTTAAATCCCGATTCGAGTCTGGACATTCAAATTCATTATTTAAATCTCGGTTTAAGTCTAATCATGAATATTTACTAGATAAATCCCAGTTCAAGTCCGAGCATGCATAGTTTCCAGTTAAATCCTAGTTTGAGTCCCGCCATTCAGATCCATTATTTATATCTCAATCGAGTCCGGGAATTCCTATTCATTATTTAAATCCCGGTTCGAGTCCGGGCATTCATATCCATTATTTAAATCCTAGATTGAGTCTGGGAATTCTTATTCATTATTTAATTCCCGATTTAAGTTTGGTCATTCATATCTATTATTTAAAACCTAGTTCAAGTCCGAGACATTCATAATTACTAATTAAAATCCCAGTTCAGGTCTGGATATGCATATTTACTAGATAAATCCTGGTTCGAGTTCGTGCATCCTCATTGCACTCATTTCATGCTGCATATCATGGAACTCTTTTGTATTCTTTTCCCATCAGGTTTGGTTGCTAGTTAGCATTGCGTGGTTTGTATCCTCCGAGCTTATGGGGGTCTGGTTAGATTTACTGGCTTGCTGTTTGTACCTTTCGGGATTATAGGGGTCCAGTTATGTTTGGTTTTTGCCGCTTCTATTTTGAGTTGTTTACTTTACACTTCCCGAACTATGTAGCTAGATTTATACTTCTTCTCCCTGCTGAATAATCACTTTCATTTATCATATTAGCCTAGTGCTTACCTGTTAACCTATTTCTAACCCTTCTTCTCTGACCTTTAGCCTATATTCACATCTTATTATGCTTATATCTTATGATACTGAATATATAACTTTAGGTTTTTAGGGGTTTCTCTAACCAACAATCATCACGTGAGCTTTATGATGATACAACTTTTTTTCTAGGTTGCCTAAGCCATCATATACCTTGACAGGGTATAGATAAAACATTATATTATGGATCCAAGTCTGAGTCTGGAGTCATATACATCATATACCTTGCACCTGGAGTCCTCGCACAATAATATAAGTAAGTAGAGAGAGAGTTGAGAAAATAGCGGTATACCGGTATCCTCAAGTGCAAGGAAAAGACAGAGAGCAGTCTAATATACTCAAAATGGAATCAACCAGTATAAGGAAATCATAACACCAATCCAATCATATGATAGCATAACCAGGGAATCACCTCACAAGTACAACCCTAGGATTAAATAACTAGGCCACAATAACTGAGAGATACCACTCAGCTTCCCACAAGAATAGAACCAGAGTCTCACACATTGCTCAGAAGGCCACACAAAAGTGCCTCAATAAGATAGGACTCTAAAGACCTCTCAATAATAAAAAATCCCACAACCAAAGCCTCAACAGGCTAGACATCACAAATCTTTCAAGAACCGAGTTCCAAGACAAGCTCTAAGTAAAAACAAGAGTAAATATAGTCTACCTACAGTCCCAACGACCGCCCATACAACCGAGGAACATAATCAAGTGAAAACAAACCTTCCGGCATCCAATACTACCAGAGCGTACACTGAACACACAACAAACAACGGTGGAATAAAATGCATGATATGATATGATATGATGTGAAATAGAACCTCTGTATGTACCTCCTCCGGTGCCAATCAGGCCCAGCAGGCAGGTTCCATGGAAGGACTAAGCCTGTATACCTCTACTCCACCGTATTCCCTTCCCTCCGGCGCACGCAAACCAAAGCCCCAGGCCCGAAGAGGCAAGGTCCATGGAGGTCCCCGACCCCATACTAAAACTCAGTATCAAGATATGTCATCCGGAAGCAAGTCCGGGATCAAGATAGAGACCCAGTCTCAAGTATGCATGCCCAGACCCCGTCCAGGACTAAAGTAGTAGAAAATGCCTCAAAAACCCCTCCAAGGTTGCCCGGGCGTAACCGGGTCTAAAACTGTAGTAAATCAAGTCTAGTGCTCCGCCCCGCAGAGACTAGTATCAGTAATAAAATCAAGTATGGTGCTCTGCCCCACAGAGACTAGTACCAGTAATAAAATCAGTGCAAAAACACCCCTTTTCTATCAACAACAGTACCAAAAATGGGCCCTCAGGGCCTTGCAAATTTAGGAAAACTGTCAGTAGTGGCTCACAGCCAAAACTGCAGTAAAACATACAAGGAAAAACCTTTTTCATGGATGATATGCTCGCACACAAATATAAAAGTAGCCCAACGACTCACAACAATTCCTATCAGCCCTGCACAGGCCCAATAGCTACTCAGCAGACATAACTAGCCTAAAAGGATAATCTCTATGTCCGGGACTCGCTTACATTCCCAAATAGCCCACCATCTATGTTCCAGAGTCAATACAAGGCCACACAGGACCACAAAGGTAATATACATTACTACGCGAATACTACAAATAATGTATGAAATAGACGGACGAAAGGCGTACAAGGTCTGGGGTACCAACCTATAACAACCCATCCAAGGATGCTAATTAATGAAGTTATAGCCTATATACGCAGAGTCTAGATAGGGGAAAACTATAACCTACCTGTGATCCGATGACTAGCTACGGGAACGGCATCGTCCAGACTCGAATAGCTCCAGGAAGATCTGAATCACACAAAACAAATACTTTCAACTGAAGCCCCAAAGGAGTCTCTATGAAGCCTGACCAAACAAGGTAGTGGAACAATTGCTAGAATCTACAAGGCTGCAAGAATGAGCCATAGCTAATTGATAAGGTGTTAATGTCACACTCGCGACCAGCCAACTCCAAAGCGTAAAAATGAGTCCAATAACAATAACAAATGGCAGCTTAATCCAACAACAATACTTTAACCACATCTCCAAGGAGCGACGAGCTCCTGAGGCACTATTTCAAGGCATACTTAACGTTTGTCTAATCCAATCACTATCGTATGCGATCCCAAAAAGAATGGAACAGTTTCCCAATCCCTCTAGCACCGTACCACAACCAGAACACCACAACAATAACCAAACATAACAACATAAAGGGGTTTTCCAAAATACCACTTCGTGGCTCAGAAATCCATATAACAATACTAGAACATATAAAATCGAAGGAGGGTCGTAGGGGAGAGATTCCTTGACAAAAATATTCAATATCCCAAGATTAACAACCTGCCTCCTTGCAGGAACAACAAACATATCCAAATCGAACAAGAAACTACTACAAGTTATCGAAAAATACAACTTTTCGTAACTAGAAGCTTAGAACCTTGATTCAACATATAGGTAAGTGTACGGTATCCATACCTCACCAATATAACTCCATAGATACTGAAAAATACTCAGAAAACACCTGCTGGCTCGCTGCATCAACACCCACGAAGATACGCCATGAAATCGACAGGGAAAACTATACCAAAATGACGAGCTCGCGACGTAGAGCAACTTCCGTTAAGCTTCTGAATTGAAAGGATCAAAGTCCATGGATTATTTATGGAATCTCCCTCTGATGTTCTGAAGCTTTTGGGTGATTTTTATGAATTAAAACGAAGTTGGAACACCTTTTCTAAAGCAAAAATGACTTAGGATGCGGGCCCCACCTTGACGTGTCTGCTTGTGCGGTCTTACAAAAATGTGAATATCTCTATATTTTAAAGTCGTATGGACAAACGGTTTAGTGCGTTGGAAACTAGACTCGTAGACCTTAGATTTGGTATATTGGGGGCCCACTAACTCTTCATATATAGGGAGAAACACCCCAAGACATTCAACCCAAATTTGAAGAGAATTACTTAAAGGAATTTACAATAACTTTTTCCGACTTTTGTTTCGCAACTTGCTTGACTTCAAAACTTATCATACGACCATTTTGCGATTATAATACCTCACAACAAATCCTTATTAGTATATTAGACACTATTAGTCTTACACCAAAGTCACGGGTTTACTTTAAACCTACCAAACGGGCGAGGTGTTACACAGCATTTCTTTAACTCAAACTTTTGAGTAAGGAATTACTTTAACCTAGAACTTTGGATTAATTCTTTGATATTACCAAGAATGTTGTCGGAAGTCAACAATTTCCAAAGTTGAAGCTCTAAAATGAGGAACGGCTATAAATACCAAACAAATGGCCCGGGCACCGAACTACTGGTCCCGACAAGCCATACATGACTTGGGCCGCTAAAAGTAAGCTCTAATGGTACAAGAAAGGCAAAAATGTTAAATGACCGAAAAGGGTCATTACAACTGGATAATATCGTGAGTGGCCTGACAAACCATGAGCCACACCCCAAGTCGTACGCAACTCGTAGTTGGCAATGGGAACTCTGAACGCACTCATGACTCGGTTCATGAATCGTGGGCCCTCTCACAGCTCATGACCCCGCTATGGGGCCTAGAAATTTCATAAAATGATTCTACCTATTGGTCTAAATGCCAATTTGAAATTTGAGGTGTTACAGACAGAGTCAAGAATGAACAGTCATGAAAAACCAAGGATGTCTGGATAATATGGACTATTATTGAATAATGCAATGTAATACATACAAAGAAGCTTTGAGTTTAAATTAATCAAGAGGGGAAGAAAATTTCATTGCCATTTGCTCAGTTATAGAAATTGATAAACTCTAAAAAAAGTTAGAAGCAGACCTGATAACCAACAATGGGTTGGCATGTTTGGTAGAACACTTTGGATTCAGAACCTATATGTGTCCAAAAAATAAATTTTGAGAGAGTTAGATATATATTTAGGACTCACCCTGGCAATTACCGAATAATAACTTCTAAATCCTTAACCTGTTACAAACAAAAGTTTTTTAAAATTTAATTCAAAAGCTATGCGGTAACTTGACCTAGAAATGTACATCAATTATCCCTATAGAAGAGATGTGTACTCCACAATCACAAGGAAATAAAATTTTGAGAGATATTAGAGATAGTTAGGTAAACCTTCTTTAAATTGCGAGGAATTTATTTGCATTCTATAAAATTCCCCTTCTAAAGTCATTAAGCAAGAAAACATTATCATAAGATGAAAAAATATTGTAACTAGCAAACAAAATTAAGGTAGAATTCTAAAAGACAGTTAGGCATTATATTATATTGTCAATTTTTCAATCTAAAGTTTTTATTGATCATCTCCTTGTCTTTACTAAACTCAAATTAGTCCGTCCTTTATATTATAAATGTCGGATCCATAGACCTATCTAATTTGGTGTTTTTGAATTTTGAGTAGCTTCTACTATTGAGTATTGTATTCACTAGGATATGTTGGTTTTAATTGTGCTAATTAATTATATGATAGTTTTTATTTAGGGATAGATGGCATTTACTTTTTCTAGTATGTGTAATGACCCTCCCAGTCATTATTGGATGTTAAGGGCCATAAGTACCCTGTTAGAGTCCCCATAGAGTCGACATAGTATGTTTAGCTAATAAAATCTCAAAGGTTGGGTGGCTTATGACTAAAAATTAGTTAGGTGTGTAATTGTGGTGAATTTTGATTCATGGTCTTATGTTTTGAGATGTCGTGTTATGTTAATGGGAGACCTAGTAATCTAGACCTCCGTAGGAATTTTTAAGACTACGAGTATGTTCGTAGCATATGGTTTTCGTGGTTTTTGCTTTGAGGTTTTGTTTGTGAGGTCTTAAGTTTTAAAAATGTGTTGTGAAATGGGGCTGCTGAACAGATTTCTTGAGCTACTTGTTTAGTCACCACTGCAGCTAAAGGATTCTTATTATAGTGAGACCGATATAGCGGTCAGAAGCCGCTAGAGCGGAACCTAAAAAGTTGCAAGGGATCATTATTTCTCCATAACAGATCCTTTATACCGAGAAATGGTTCGTTGTAGCAGGTGACATGAGATAGAATTCTTGTTTAAGTTCGTCATTCAAAGTTTCATATCATAAACTCCAAAACATTATTTCAAAGCTCCAAAGATGCGATTTTCCCAAGACTAGTGTGGATTTTCTCATTGAGATAAGTTATTCCATTAACCTTTTTTCATAATAATCTATTATTGTCATAGAATCTAGGGAGATTGTGATCATAAAATTTATAGGTTACAACTATTGGCTTATGAAAAATATGGGAAAGCCTATGGGTAGATGTAATAATCATCTAAAATGCTTCTAGGGTGCAGACAAAACACTTTATAGCATGAGTTTAATGTCCCTTAACATGAATTTTGGTGAATGGGAACCTTGAGTTCCATAACAATGGGACCATTAGCATCAAAACTGCTTAAAAGTAGGAAATTAGAGTAGAAACTCTATGAATAGTGGTAATGTGAACATTGTGGGAATAATTGATAATTAATTGACCCTTGGGTAATATAATAGACCTCAAATAAGGATAGAACTAGTGGGTTTGAATTTATAAATCATGGAATTGAAGAGTAGATGATTAATTACTTTCCTAATTATTTTTTTTATACTTTGAACATTCTGAGGTGTTAAGTAGAGGAAAGGATCCGGTGATTGATTTTGCTTGATTTGGGTTATTTGACAGAGGTTGGTTAGGGTTTATCTATGGAGATAGACTTAATATAGTCTCGCGTATGTGTTATTAAATTGATAAGCATAATAGTTAGTCTTTGGACATAATATTTGGTTGAATGTGTGTTTTTCTTGACAATGATTGCATGAATAACCTTATAATTGTTTGAATCCTATCTTTAAATGAATCATGATTATGAAGTGTACTTGGTATATTTTGTGTACTTGTTGGTAATATCCTAAGAGATGGTTGAGTAATAGAACAAACTGAGATATGTCGAGAGAAAGAAGAATATAAGTACTATTATCTTATTGAGTGTATCGAGTCTGATGTGAGCTTATGGACAATCAAATATATGAAGGATTAGGTACCATGTCAGTTTAATGAAAGTAGTACATCTGCATGGATCTATCATTAACAATTTTACTAGAACACATCCAATTAAAGGCTACTACATGGACCCTACATCCCTTTATGATGTGTGTATGGACGAGTGATCATTGTGAGTTCTGGTATCGTTAGAGTGAGACTAATGAAATATAGAACCTTATAATGTGAAATCAGTATGGACAAGATCCATATTTTGTAATGTGAGTTTTTATAATTGTAGAGATCTAAGATGACTTTATACGTTTGGGGTGGTGACTCATATGTTTTAATTGTTTGGCATTGATATGTATATGTTTGTTTTATCAATCTAACTATGGTGGTTAGTTGCTTACATGAGTTATTTATTATGTGTTGATGTACTTGCCTACTTGTTTTGATGATACTAAGATATACTTGCAACTATTTTGAGTGGGCCTATGATACCTACCAGTACATAGTGTTGTACTGATGCTACTCCTGTGCTCTATTTTTTGAGTACAGACTGTGTTCCAGACACTTTGACGAGACCTTGTATCAAGTGTTTTTCAGTGACTGATTCGAGGGTGAGCTACTCTCTTTCATGCTTTACACGGATCTTCTTAATTACATATGTCTCCTTTTTGGACAATGTCATTTATTAGTGATTTTGGATTACTCTTAGACACTGTTTAGATAGAGTCCTTTGTACAAAGACTTTTGGATTTTTGGGATGTATTAGTTAGTTTACCACACATTATTTTATTAGGTTTTAGATTTTAAATATTATATCTTTAATTGCTTTATTATTGCTAAAAATTAATTGATTAAGGCTTTGTTTTGTTGGTAATGCTTAGTTCACCCAACAGGTTATTAGTGTGGATGCCATTCATAACCATGTGAGTCGTGACCATACGTCCTCACTAGGTCCCTTGCCTGCTCCAAGCACTTCCTCTGACATGACTTTTTCTGTTGCTAATATATTTCCTACCTTTATTAGGAGAAAAAGAAGTGTTGTATTAAGAAAGATGAGCAAGCCAAAAAAATTTGATGCAGCAAAAGAGTTGAACTTCAACAAGGATGGTTTAGCTATCAAGAAGCTATAGGTGTGATTTTCACTAGAATTATAAACTAGCTTTATTGCATAAACTCATTTATATGTCTTGTTGAATTTTTGACTTTCTTGTTGTCATAGAATGGTGTAAACAATCTTACTGATCTAGTTGGAGTTACTCTTGGACCGAAAGGCAGGAATGTTATACTAGAGAGAAAGTATGGCACCCCAAATATGGTTATTGTGGTTAGAGATGTGTGTTAATCTTAGTACTTGATATTATTGTCACATCTCTAGTTGTTTTAATCAGTTTATTCATTGAACTTCAACTTGTTTCATTTGCTATGTATCTATTCATGTTAAACTATTTGACTTTTGGATAACAAAAGAAATGTGTCCGTGTATATTTCATTTCTCTTGTCTTTTTTACTAGTCTCTAGTAGCTTAAAGTTTGACTTGATCAAATTAATGTTTATCAAATTATTCTACATGGTTGAATTTGAAGATCCAGTAGAAAATATTAGTGCAAAACTAGTAAGATAAGTTGCTGCCAAAACTAGCGACATGGCTGGGGATGGGACTACAAAATCTTTCGTGCAAGCCCAGTGCGAAAATTCTTTTGGTGTCAAGCTATATTGTAAAGACCATATGTTATTAATATGTTTCAACATGTTAAATCTACTGGAAATTTTTTCATACCAGTTTACATTGTGTAATAAAGTGGTTGCAGCTAGTGCAAACTGTATCTTGATCACTAGAGGAATTGAGAAACTGTAAAATCATTAGTAGCTATGTTGAATAATATACCAAAAGAGGTATTTATATTCATCAATGTCTTTTAGACTAACTGGAGTGATCTGAATGTTTTTGTTTTGTGATTTGATGTACTGAAACATCGTAAGAATATAAACCATACAAATGATTGAGAAAATCATTGACCAAGTGTGTATTGCAAGTGGAAGACACTGAACAAGCCGATTTGGCTGCAGTAAGTGTTGGGACAACTATGAAGTAGGGAATTTCATTGTTGAAGCCATGAGCATGGTTTGAAGGAAAGGTGTTCTGACAATAGAAGAAAGAAAAAATGTTGAAAGCAGTCACCATTTAATTGACGGATTAAAATTTGACTGTGGTTACACCTTTCTTTATTTTGTTACTAATATCGAGAAAACGATAGTTGAATATGAGAAATGTAAGGTCGGTATCTTGTTTCTAGATTTAGTTTGTAAAGCTTATGATTTTTGTATGTATCTTTGAATGCAGTGTACCTATTGTTGATCTTAGGTCTGAAATACAGTTACTACTAGATGATAAAAAGAAAAAAAAATTGTTAATGTCCTAGAAGACGCTATCATAAATAGTTAGCCAATTTTAATTATTGCCAAAGATATTGAGCAAGAAACTTTGCAACACTTGTCGTCAATAAGCTTAGAGGTTCCTTAAAGGTTGCGTCACTTAAATCTCCTAGTTATGGTGAGCAAGAAGGCCAATATCTTGATGACATATAAACCCTTATGGAGGTAAGTGTTACTCCATTGAAAGGTCCTTGTATTTTACATTCGCAATAAAGTTAAATGTTGAATTTATCAATGTGAATGAGGCTGAAAGAATGTTGTTGACTGTTCATTTGACATCCATTTAAGATAACAACGGTGAATTTGAGTTGAACGCATGGTCATTGCATCTTTTATTTGTATAGAACCAGCAACTATTGTCTTAAAACATAAAAATAAAGTTGTCTATAGATTATAAGTAGATTTCAAGAGTAAGATAATCTCATAGCACGAACAAGTCCTAGTTCCTCTAAACTATTTTTATAATCAAGAAATAATCGAGTTATCTAGTACTGATATAGAAGACACTTACACTAAATTATTGAACCACCTAGTATTGGCTACTAACAAGAGTTATTTAATTAATTGGTATGCTCAATAGATTATTTGACACAAATAGTAAGAAATGTAACGTAATAGTATAGCCTTAAGAGACTTATTAGAGACTTGTTCCACCAATATGGTATGATTTTCATGGAAGAGAACTTACTGTTTGAGTGATAAATAAGAACATATGATCTACCTACTTCTAAAATCTTTTAAGAACATCAAATCTCTAGAATGTAGTTGTATGCAATGTGTATTTACTAGATTTTGTACAATTTAATTTTGCTCTTTGAGCTGACCTTTGCAAAGCTTATTAAATGGTAAGTTTCTGTAATGACTCTTTCGGTCATTTCCGCATATTCATTTTTCTTGAACTGTTAGAGCTTTCCTTTAGCCTCCCCAGGTCATTTATGGCTTGCTGGGATCGGTGGTTCGGTGCCCTGGCCGTTCGATTGATCGTTATAATCATTTCCCTGTCTTAGAAGCTGAGTATCAAAATCGTGCGTATTTGAAAATATTTAATTTAAAAGTTGAATGTGGTAGAAAGTTATATTTTTATTGCCTTCCTAAAATATTTTAAATGTCTATGAAAAATATTTTTGTTATGATACATTTGCACCTGTATTTATTTTATAAGGTTTTTATATATTATGATATTTTAACGGAGATAGGAAATTTAGTTATGTTGAAAATTATTATTATAATATAGTAGGTTTTATTTAAAATAATTTTCTATTATTTATGACATATTTAAGAAGTTATATTTATTTTACCACGAACCTACGCAATACCCGAGTACGTACACGATGTGTAATCTATTTTCACCTTCCCTCCACGTGTAAGTGGATGGAGTGTGCGTCACTTGCTTAAAGTAGTTAGTAGCCAACACATGGCATTTAATGGTATCAATAGGTGGCAATTACCAATTATTAATTACTATATATAGTAGGTAGGGCTTTATTTTGAATAAGAAAAAAGAAACATATCCTCTATATATGCTTCTGCATCGTGAGTTTCAATTGGCATATGAAAATAAATACAATATACTTTCTGTAATCCATTTATCTACGCACGCCAACCGTGAAGGAAATTTTAGTGGAAAATATATTTTGATGTTATATTTAATCGCCAAAAGAAATTTGATTGTCTACGTCAAGTTATTCAAGCCTTAATTCGTGTCGGATTTCATTTCGGAGCTTCTCAGAGTGGTTCGAGCTTGGACATCGTCGTCCTAGCTTATTGTTATCGGACGACAGATAGGTTATGGTTTAAAATCCCTAGACTTAGCATATATCGGATAAAATTGTACTAGCTGGCATCCTTGGGTTGGATTATTAGGTTTGTACCACAGACCTTGACCGCTTTATTCATGTCTGCCTACTTTTGTTCCTCCGTTGCTTGTAGTACTTGCCGATATATTTTATTTATCCTTGTGGTCCTGTGAGGCCTTGTTGACTCTGGAATATAGAAGGTGGGATATTGGGAACGTCTGCGAATCCCGAGCATATAATTATCCTTCTAGGCTGGTTATGCTTGCTGAGTAGCTATGGGCCTATGCAGGGTCGATAGGTTGATTGTGAGCTGCTGGGCAGCTATTGTGTTTGATCATACCATTTCCATGCATATAAAGGGATTTTATCCATGTTTTACTACAGTTTTGGGATTCGGGACTACTGGAACGATTTTCTAAACCTTGCATGGCCCCGAGGACCCATTTTTGATGGAAATAAATTGGAAATGGTTTGATTTAACTTTTGAATATTCTTGGGTAAAAGAAGGTAACATAATGATTTATATCACCAGTTTTACTATTAACGCTAGACTCGGCAGGGTCGGGGTGCTAGTTGAGTTTTCTTGCTACTTGAGATGATTTTAGCCTCAGTCAGACCGAGCACCTGAGATGACTTTCTACTGTTTAGACCCGGCTATGACCGGGCACCCTTGGAGGGGTTTTTGAGGTATTTTTCCTACTACTTTGGTCCTGGACAGGGTCTGGGCATGCATATTCGAGACTGGGTCTCTATCCTGATACCGGACTTGCTTCCGGATGACATGTCTTGATACTGAGTTTTAGTATAGGGTCGGGGACCTCCATGGACCTTGACATCTGGGCCTGGGGCTTCGGGCTGCGTGTGCCGGAGGAAGGGTATACGGCGGAGTAAAGGTACACGGGCAGTGTCCTTCCATGGAACCTACCTGCTGGGCTGGATCTGCATCGGAGGAGGTACATACAGAGATAACATTTCACTTGAGATCTTCATGCATCATATCATTCATTGTTTGAGGCTCCACCCTTGTTTTGTTGTTTGTTGATTGTACGCTCCGGTAGTATGGGATGCCGGAGGGTTTGTTTTCACTTGTTTGTGTTCCTCGGTTGTATGGGCGGCCGGGGGACTGTAGGTAAACTCTTGCTATTTACTTACAAAATTGTTCCGTGTTACGGTTAAGTATGAAATTGGTTACTGCTAGGCTGTTAGTTTCTGGATTTGAGATTGATATGATTAGTTGAGTTTGATTCCTGTCTCTGAGCATGCCTATCATTACTCTTTCCCTCTTCCTCTTCCACTTGAGGTTACCGGTATACCGTCCCTTTCGTAAACCTTATTATGTATACATTGTTATTACAAGGACCCCAGGTGTGTTATTTCTTACTTTCACCTGCGCCTATGGTGTATATATTCGGCTTGTTGGCCTTACATGTGGTTCTATTGACTTCCCTCTGGGCTAGTTCCTGTGTACTTTTTGTTGATTTCTGTGACTACTTGCTTCTATTCTGTCTTTTACTATGCTTTTATCTTATATGTGCCCAATCGGCCTATGATACCTACTGGTACCTTATGCTTCGCATTTGGTGCTCACCCTACCCCCTGCATCTTTTGGTGCAGATCCTAGCGTGGGTCATCACCGTTAGATCGCTGTGATTCATGCTTGGAGATATGTTGGGGACTACTCATACTGAGGGTGAGATCTTGGCGATCTGAGCTTAGCCTTAGTTTATCTTTTGCTTTATGTACTCTATTACCATTCGGAGACATCTGTATACGTTGTTTTGGATCGTTTGTATTCCTTATATGTAGTTTTGGCCTTATACTATTATACCAGGTCTCGGGGTTTGGTTTAGTTTCCGTATATGAATATATATATTCCTGCAATCTATTCTCTTCATCTGTTCCCTTACTTTTTCTTATCAAATTGTGCTTCCTCTTATTTGTTAGACAGTAGCCTATTACTAACTGTCCTGGGCTATGGGGATTGGTTCACCTACCGAGGGTTGTAGGTGCCATTATGACCGAGAAATCAGGTCGTAACAGCTTGGTATCAGAGCTCTAGGTTAATCAGTGTCATCGATATAGGAGCCAATGTCTAGTAAAGTCCAGCGGATCGGGGAGGAGACATCCGTACTCAATATTTAGGAGGCTACAGTGACATTTTAGGAAATTTGACTCTTTTATTTGTAATGACCCTTCCGGTCATTTCTACGTATAAGTTTTGAAGTCAAGCAAATCGACAAAAGATATCGTAAGATCTTTAACAAATTTTCTGAATTTTTGGTCAAATGTCTCAGGGCTTTTCTCTCAATATATAAAGATTTAGAAGTCCCCCGAAATACCAAATCGAAGTTCTACGAGTCTAGTTTCCAACGCACAAAACCTCATGTCCAACTGATCTCGGAGTAAAAAGTTATGACTGTTTTACCGTGGACTGTCTGGCAGAAAACGGGTTGCTAACCGGGTCGCGAACCGGGTCGGGTCAAACTCTATTTAAGCCTCGACTTCACGTTTTAAAATGCCATTTCAGTTCCGAAACAGTGATAAAACATAAGGGAGGATCCCGAGAGAATTCTTGAGTATCAAAATCGTGCATTGGTGAATTACGAGCCTAAGCTTAAGAATTTTATTAGCATCGTGCGTGCATTTGAAAATATGTTATTTAAAAGTTGAATGTGGTAGAAAATTATATTATTATTACCTTTTCAAAATATTTTAGAGGTTTATGAAAAATATTTTTGTTACGATATAATGATATATGTATTTATTTTATAAGGTTTTTATACATTGTAATATTTTAACGGAGATAGTAAATTTAGTTATGTTGAGAATTATTATTATAATATAGTAGATTTTGTTTGAAATAATTTTCTATAAATTATGGTCTATTTAAAATATTATATTTATTTTACCATGAATTTATGCAATACTCTAGTACTTACGTAGCGGAGTAAGAAAAATTGTAGTGGTGACACCTCCACTTCCACGTGGAAGTGGAGGGATAGTGCAGCCACCTTTTTCACATTTAATGCATGCCACTAACTTAGGACTTATCCTATTTTCTCCATTATAGTATGTTAAACACTAGTCATTTGAGTGAGATGAATTCCTTCATTGTTTTCAAAGTATGTTTTATCATTTTCCCACTCCTCTTCTTCACGAATCATAGTGCTTATGTACTGTAGATAATAGTTTCTTTATCAAATGGATTAAGCTTAGTAAATCGGGTGGTGTGGAGCGTGAATTCAAGGAAATCCCATATTGCGAGTGTGAAGTGAACGTTGTACAATCGTTGTAATCATGATTATTTAGTACGATGGAAAGGTACTAGTGGGAAGAATATTTTTGGCACGGTATTCAATTATAGAAGGAAAATTGATTACCTACGTCAAGTTATTCAAGTCCGAGTTCGAGTGTGATTTCATTTCGGAGATTTTTGGAGAGGTTCAAGCTTGTCATCGGACGACAGGTAGTTTACGGTTTATTTTCCCTAGACTCCGTATATATAAAATAAAATTGTATTAATGGGCATCCTTGGGTTTGTTTATTAGGTTGGCACCACAGACCTTGACCGCTTTATTCATGTCCGCCTACTTTTGTTTCTCCGTTGCTTGTAGTATTTGCCGATATATTTTATTTACCCTTGTGGTCTTGTGAGGCCTTGTTGACTTTGGAACATAGAAGGTGGGATTTTGGGAATGTCCGCGAGTCCCGGGCATAGAATTATCCTTCTATGCTGGTTATGCTTGCTGAGTAGCTGTGGGCCTGTGCAGGGTCGATAGGTTGATTGTGAGCTGCTGGGCACCTATTCTGTGTGATCATACCATTTCCATTAATATAAAGAGGTTTTATCCATGTTTTACTGTGGTTTTGGCTTCGGGCCTACTGACACTATTTTCTAAACCTTGCATGGCCCGGGGGGCCCATTTTTGATGGAAATAATTTAGAAATGGTTTGATTTAACTTGTGAATATTTCTGGATAAAGAAAAGTAAAATTATGTTTAAAATCATCAGTTTTACGATTATCGCTAGACTCGGCAGGGCCGGGATGCTAGCTGAGTTTTCTTGCTACTTGAGATGATTTTAGCCTCGGTCGGACCGAGCACCTTAGATGGCTTTTTACTGTTTAGACCCGGTTATGCCCGGGCACCCTTGGAGGGGTTTTTGAGACATTTTCCTACTACTTTAGTCCTGGACAGGGTCTGGGCAGTGCATATCCGAGACTGGGTCTCTATCCTGATACCGGACTTGCTTTTGGACGACATGTTATGATACTGAGTTTTAGTATGGGGTCTGGGACCTCCATGGACCTTGCCATCCGGGCCAGGGGCTACGGGCTGCATGTGCCGGAGGAGGGGTATACGGTGGAGTAGAGGTATACGGGCAGTGTCCTTCCATGGAACCTACCTGCTGGGCCGGATCGGCGTCGGAGGAGGTACATACAGAGATACCATGTACTGAGATCTTCATGCATCATCTCATTCATTTTTTGAGGCTCCACCCTTGTTTGTTGTTTGTTGATTGTACGCTCCGGTAGTATGGGATGCCGGAGGGTTTGTTTTCACTTGTTTGTGTTCCTCGGTTGTATGGGCGATCGGGGGACTGTAGGTAGACTTTTGCTATTTACTTACAGAATTGTTCTCTATTATAGATAAGTATGAGATTGGTATGAATAGTTGAGTTTTATCCATGTCTCTGAGCATGTCTATTATTACTCTTTCCTCTTCTTTCTACTCTTGAGGTTACCGGTATATCGTCCATTTCGTAAACTTATTTTGTATACACTGTTATTGCAAGGACCTCAGGTGCGTTATTTCTTACTTTCACCTGTGCCTATGGTGTATATTCTGCTTACTAGCCTCATATGTGGTTCTGTTGATTTCCCTCTGGGCTAGTTCCTGTGTACCTTTCGTTTATTTATGTGACTACTTGCTTCTACTCTGTCTATTACTACGCTTTTATCTTATATGTGCCCAGTGGGCCATCGCCATTAGATCGTTGTGATTCGTGCTTGGAGATTTGTCGGGGACTACTTCAGACTGAGGGTGAGCTCTTGGCGATCGGAGCTTAGCTTTAGTTTATCTTTTTCTTCATGTACTCTATTACCATTCAGAGACATCTGTATATATAGTTTTGGTTTATTTGCACTCCATGTATGTAGTTTGTCTCTATACTATGATACCAGGTCTTGGGGTTTGGTTTAGTTTCCACATATGTATACGTTTATAGTCCTTTTGTCTGTTCTATTCGTCTTGTTCTCTTATTTGCTAGATAGTAGCCCATTACTAATTGTTCTGGGCTACGGGGATTGGTTCACCTACCGGGGGTTGTAGGTGCCATCATGACCGAGAAATTGGGTCGTGACAACTTGGTATCAGAGCTTTAGGTTCACCGGTGTCATCGGTATAGGAGCCAATGTCTAGTAGAGTCCTGCGGATCGGGGCGGAGACGTCCGTACACAATCTTTGGGAGGCTACAGTGTCATTTTAGGAAATTCGACTCTTTCATTGCTTCTGTGTTGTGCGTACTACCCTTGAAGTTTCTGGAGATCTCATTTATTCTACTTCATTCTTCCGCATATGGTTCGTACGAGATCATCGGCATCACACGAAGATGAGCCTCCCACTCTAGCTAAGGGTCGAGGACGCCCTCGATCAGTGGCACCTGCTAGGGCTGCTAGAGTGGAGATAGAGCCCGAGAGACATGTGGTTCAGGGGGCAGCCCAGGCAGCGCCAGCTCCAGCGCCAACTCCAGTGCCAACTCCAGCACCAGCTCCAGTACCAGCTCCAGTGCCCACTTCTGTGCCAGCTTCAGCCGCAGCTCAGTCTCCAGATATTTGGGGGTTACTATTACACCTTTTGCGTATGATTGGAGAGCGGCCTTCTGAGGTAGCGCAGACATCCACTCAGGGGGCAGCCCTGAGTGCACAGAGCTTAGGAGAGAAGCCGGCTACTATGGCTCCCCGTGCGGAGGTCATTCTGGTCCCATCTGTTGCACAGCCTCTTGCTCCTCGCCCAGCTATGACAGAGTCAGAGCAGAAGGCATTGGGTAGGTTTTTGAGGTTAGCACCTCCAAGATTTGCTGGTACTTCTGGACAGGATCCACATGACTTTATTACTACCTATGAGGAGATGTTGCATCATCTGGGTTTGTTAGAGACTCATGGGGTTGGTTATACTACCTATCAGTTGGAGGGCCCAGCGAAGTTATGGTGGAGGGCCCAGGTTGCTTGTAGATCACCATCGTCACCTCCTTTGACCTTGTCTGAGTTTTATAAGGCCTTTATGGCCAAGTTCCTACCCCAGAGTGATTGGGAGCGTCGCAGGGAGCAGTTCACTCACCTTGTGCAAAGATCTATGACTATCTCGGAGTATGAGACCCACTTTCATCAGCTAGCACCGTTCGGAGCTATGATCATTCCTACCGAGGCTGATAGGATTCACAGATTTTTATGGGGTTTGAGGACAGAGATCAGGCAGCCAGCTGAAATATTGATTGTTAGTGGTCGGTCATTCAAGGCTATTGTAGACTATACCCGCACTGTGGAGGACCTACAACGACATGATCAGGGGTCCAGAGATAAGAGGCCTCGACATCAGGGTGTCTATAGTGGTTCCAGATATGGCGGTAGATGTCCTGGCCAGTGGAGTCGGAGTTATCCGGCACAGCAGCACCAGGGTCAGTCCAGCCGACCAGTTTAGGCTTCCCTTCAGACTTTTGGTAGTACCCAGTTCGAGCAGGGTCAGAGCAGCCATCAGGGCTATGGCGGCCAGTCTTCGAGGGGTATAGTTTCTGGGGCATCAGGTCGCGGTGGTCATACAGGATCTGCTGGTTCATCTCGACTGAGCAGGCCGTCAGGGGCTTGTTTTACTTGTGGTGCGGTTGGTCATTTTGCTAGAGATTGCCCTCAGCAGGGTACAGTTCAGTTGGCCGAGCCTTTACGAGTAGTTCAGCCACCAGCTAGAGGGGGTGGTCGTTAGAGTAGAGGTAGTGCTCCGCGTGGCAGAGCAGGTGGTAGGGATGGCGGTCGGGCAGGTAGAGGTCGTCGTCAGTTTTACGCGGTCCCTAGGAGACCAGAGGCAGAGTCCTCAGATGTTGTGATTACAGGTACGATTTCTGTGTGCCATCAGTCTGCTATGGCTTTATTTGATCCTGGATCCACTTGTTCATATGTATCTGCCTACTTTGTGCCTTGTTTGGGGTTTGCTAGTGAGCCATTATCTGTTCCTGTTTCTGTTTCGACCCCAGTATGAGATTCTTTAGTAGTGGATCGGATTGTGAGATCCTGTATGTTATCTATTGGTGATTCAGAGACTTGGGGTGACTTGATGATTCTTGATATGCTAGATTTTGATGTTATACTGGGCATGGACTGGTTATCCCCTCACCGTGTGGTTTTGGATTGTTATGCCAAGACCATTACCATAGCTGTGCCCGGTGTATCCCCGGTTGTGTGGCAGGGTTCTGTTAGCCATGCACCATCTGGGATCATCTCTTGTCTTCGAGCTAGGAAGTTGATTGCTCGTGGGTGTTTAGCTTATCTAGCATATGTCCGAGATGTTAGTGCTGACCCTACTTCTCCTGAGTCTGTTCCTGTTGTTAGAGACTTCCTCGATGTGTTTCCTACCGACCTGCCAGGCCTTCCACCTGAGAGAGATATTGATTTCGCTATTGAG
>QJPP01005218.1:0-71240 GCA_003996215.1 Jaltomata sinuosa
GTGATTCCCTGGTTTTGCTATCATATGATTGGATTGGTGTTATGATTTCCTTATACTGGTTGATTCCATTTTGAGTATGTTAGACTGCTCTCCGTCTTTTTCTTCTACTTGAGGTTACCGGTATACCGCCATTTTCTCAACTCTCTCTCTACTTACTTATATTGTTGTACAAGGACTCCAGGTGCGTTCTTCTATCCTTCACCAGTGATTTTGTGTGATTATATCTCTGTGCTAGCATGTGTTACTTGAAGCTCTTGGTTATGGATGATCTGTGCTAGCTCCTTGTGCCATGCTTATTGCTTCAGTGACTGCTTTCTTGCTATCTGTTACTTACTGCTTTTATATCTTATATGCGCTCACTCAGACGATCATACCTACTGAGTACCCGTGGTTTTGGTGCTCATACCATACTTCTGCACTTTTTGGTGC
Source organism: Jaltomata sinuosa (assembly GCA_003996215.1). Taxonomy (NCBI): domain Eukaryota; kingdom Viridiplantae; phylum Streptophyta; class Magnoliopsida; order Solanales; family Solanaceae; genus Jaltomata; species Jaltomata sinuosa. The sequence continues at coordinate 430 of QJPP01005218.1, forward strand.
AGATATTAGCTAAACTTTCACCGTTGATTACGTTGGAGACTTGTGCAGCTTTTGGATCTTTGAGACTAGGGTGAGCGCTTAACGGTCGGGGCTTGTCTACATCTCATATGTTGTATTGTTTCTCCTTGTACTTTCAGAGGCAAATTTATATTGTATTTTGTTACTTCTAGCACTTGTATTCTATTAGAAGCTTCTGTACTATTGATACCAAGTCTTGGGGTTGGTGTAGTTTCCTTTATGTATTTATATTCGACTTTTGCTTTCGTTATTTTCTGCTTGCTGGTGCGTTTTGGTTAGGTAGTAGCCCATTACTAACCATTCTAGGCTACGAGAATTGGTTCGCCTACTGGGAGGTTGTAGGTGCCATCATGACCTGAGAAATCGGGTCGTGACACTTTTGAAAAAAATGGGCCAAAAATGGTGGGGGAGGTGAAAGGTTGTTCTTGAAGAAAATTGTGTTTTGGGCAGAAATTAGGGGTTATAATGCCTAATTTTTGTATAAAACAGTAATGGGACACTTTAGAAGTATTGATCTGAACTGGGAATTTTAAAAATGGAGTTTTGGGTCTAGGGGCGCCATTGATGCACCTCTTGAAGTTCTGGTACGATGGAAATTGCTATAGCAGAACCCAATCGCTATAGCAGTCTCGCTATATAAGAGAAATTCCCGCTATAGTGATTTTGCTGTAGCGAATGATAGTCCGCTATAGCGGAAGACCAAAAACAGTAGCCTCCCAGGCTAACACTTAAAAAATTTATCCTGCTAACACTCATTCTTTTATGCTTTATCGAGTTCTAACCCCTCCTCTTGCCATATTGCTCGTTAACACACTCAATGGCTAATGAACAAGTTCCTGAGTATCTCTATGAGAGGTTCCCCGATAATGCTAGTTGGGATAGGTTCTGGGAATACTATCTCAATGGCTACGTTCTGTTTTGAAAGGGCCTTCAAGATAGACGGGGTGGATAACAAAGCAACTTCTTTTTGCTGTAGGCTCTAAGAGTTTGACTGGGGCCCATTAGTGGTGGCTCCCCCTTCTGCACATACAGGTTGGGTGCAGGAGTTCTGTGCTATACTCCCCACCATCCATTGGGATGATCCCAACCCTACCATCCACATCCGAGGGGTGGATATCCCTGTGGACTCTCAGATTATCAATGAGGTGCTAAGAGTGCCTCCTATTTCAAATACAGCATACGAGTCCAAGGCTCGACTATGGATATGACTTGGCTGAGGGATACCTTGGTGGACGAGGAGTTCAGAGGCAAGGTCTACTGGCCCAGTGCTGAGGGCATCACTAGTACCTACTTTTCAGCCGATGCTAGAAGGTGGCTGAATTTGGTGTCCCAAATGATTCGTCCATCAGGAAATACCACCAACATGACTTACGCTCGGGCCTTGGTTATTGCTTGTGCAATGTAGGTGATCATTATGAATGTGGGTGACCAGATCATCTTTGAGTGGAGGGACTTCTACTGGGGTCCTAGGAAAGGCCCCTTCCTTCCAAGTTTAGTTTCTAAGTTGTGAAGGCGGGGTGGGGTGCCTGAGGATCATACAAACAGGAAGGTAGGGATAGATATTGCATTCAACCATCTCCAGGTAAGAGTGGCCACTGCTAAGAAGAAGAGGAAGGTAGATAGAGCAGGAAGCAACCAGGCTTCCAAGGTCGCTTATGATGATGATGATGACACTCCCGCCCCTCCTTCCCAGTCCTAGCCACCTATTACTAGCAGCCACCTAGAGGAGATCTTTGCCACAGTCAGGCAATTTATGGAGGATGCTTCTACTGGAGGTAATGCCCCGCCCCCTTTTGCTCAGGATTTTGCAGCACTCCGTAGGGAGTTAGATGAGGAAAAGAAGAAGAGGCGCTCCCGGGCTTGCATGATTTCCCGGATGTGGAAGACCATTAAGGTCATGTTCACCTGTGCTGCCCCTGGTCAGGAGCTTCGCACACTTGAGCCCAAGGATAGGCAGGAGTTCCCCTTCCTGAGTGATGATAAGGCCTAGGACCTCCCCTTCCCCCTTTATTAAAAACATTTACTGCTTTTTGCGTTGTTCCCTTGTTTGGGGTATGTACTAGACGATTCTTCCTTTCCCCTTTTTCCCTTCGTTTTTAAGCACATGGATGCTAGTTTCAGATAATATTTCTCTTATATGCATGCAAATTTTGTTCTACTGGTGTTTTCCTACTTGTACATAATAGCTTGTAGCTGAACTATTGCTTTTAGATGCCCCCAAAATGAAATGAAAAAAAGGGGAAAATAGGGCAGACATTTTGTCCCGCCCTCCCCGCTATAGAGGTCCTCACTCCGCTACAGTGGCACTGCCGTAGTGGGTAAATTTATTCTATAGTGGGATCACTATAGCGGTACGATTCTACTATGGTGGTCCCGATGGTATCAGCCTAGAAAAATGAAATTTTCAGCAGGGTACATCCATTCCCACTCCCAGTTAACAATGTTAACCCCATAAATCACGCCATGGTCTTAAACAAAACCCCAAGACTATTCCTAGCAATGCACAGATTGACATTTAGCACCAAGATATCACCAAATCAAATTCAAAATACATGAGAAAATGTTCACAACAACACCTTCCCACTATCATGCAAGAATAACCCCCTTGTTCCCATGGTTCCCAACCAAGCCCCGACTGTCCTGAAACTGAAGCTTCCCTATAATCGTAAGTCATGTCCCCTCACCATCTTAACCAATGATGAGTCCTTTTTGGGAAAGTCATACGAATTTTTCAAATAAATACACCTAGCAATTTCACAAATCAAAGCACATAAAATCAAGTTATAACTTCTTTCAGACCCAAATATTCACAATAAGGCAATCAATTATACACCAACAATTTCAGTCCTCTAAGCATTGCAATACACAAAATTTCAAGCTTCAAGCTACAACAACAATCAAGTCGCGTATACTACTCTTTATTTGCCCCATGGGTGACTGTCAGCCAGTCATCCATGTTTTTTTGCAGCCTCTCAGGCCAGATACTAATTAGAACCTTTTCGGTTCCAACTTCTCTTGCTTGTTTCATTGCAACTAGAGTCAAACAACATCCTTCACTTTATTGAGATACCAATTGGAATCGAGAGATACTAATTGAACTCAACCCATACAACCAAGTAAATGAACCACACGAAAAGGAATGAAAAAAGAGAGATGTTTCCTAGAATGCTTCATGGTTTCCCAAAGATTAGATGTGGATGTCAACACCCAAATCCGCAGAACTCTATTAGATATTTTTTTCTTGTATTGGGAGACTTGGTAACCTAGGCTCTGATACCATCTATCATGACCCAACTATCGGGCCATGCAAGCACTTACTCTATGTACCTAGATAGACAAACCCTTACCACCCGATCCAACAAGCAATTGTAGAAATCAAAGTAAAATCATAAATAACCTCCTCTTAATACATGAAAATGTTTACAAACCTTTACTTCAGGAAAATCCTTTACATTTTAAATATAGTAAAACCACTTTTAAAACTCGAAACAACCCTCCTTAAGATGTAGTCTAAGAAGGTACAAGAGCTACTACAGGAGAAATACAGAAAATGTTAGAGGACACAAATTCCACCATGGAATCAAAAAGTAGAAGCTGTTAGATATCACCATCATTATGTATCTATGAAACATCATTGATCCTGCAACCAGACTATACCTAAAAATATATAGAAAAAGTAGTATCAATACAACCACACGTACTGGTAGGAATCATTGGTCGACCCGAATTCATACGTACCATCATATAAGAAGGTCAAGAGAAAATATGTAATAATTTATAGTAATCCATTCTTCCAACATCCCCCTTTACCAAAACCCAACATCAACCCAACCATGAACTTACACATCATATCACACGCCTCCTATCCCGTTTCCCTGCCAACTCCCCTACTTTGAGACTCTACACTATATTTCTATGATTTTCCAAGTCACCTTACACTTAGACTTCCCAAGTCACCTTACACTTAGACTTCCCAAGTTACCTTATACTTAGAATTCCCAAGTCACCTTATACATAGACTTCCCAAGTCACCTTACACTAGTCTGACCACTCTGTCAAGAACCGGACTACTATTCCACTACTCAAGTCAACCCCAATGACTCAATAACCCAAAGTAAACCCCACTACCAAATAACTACACCAACTACCTTTATGGTTCTACTTACAAGTGTTCGAACCTCTCAAGGATCCCTAGGACAATTTCCTAACATGATACTAATAGCCAGTAATACAGCTCCAGACTCTCAGTCTACCTTCTAACTTATAAATAGCATAGTACATGTTCAACAATTAATTAACAATGAATAATAACTTAGACATTTACCATTTTTACATTACCTAAACCAACGAAGGATCCCTAAACAACACCTAAGTGTTAACATGTAATATCCGGCCCACCCATAGACCAATCCCATATATAAGTGTAACAACCCGGCCTCTCAAGGACCAATATAATCAAACACAGATTTAACACTCAAACTGGTCCGCTAATGGAACCATTCAATAAACACAATCAATAATACAATTTAAACCGATACTAGGTATGGTACCCGAGCAAACTAATTTAGAACTTGTACCAGGCATGGTACCCGAGCCAAAAAATATAGAACCTATACTAGGCGTAGTACCTGAGCCAACCAATATAGAACTTGTACCAGGCATGGTACCCGAGCTAACTAAATATCACACAAAACCAACAGTGAATATTTAATGAACAAGAAACACCCTTGTAAGCCAATAAGAAATATCAAATTCATTTCACATACTTAACACCTCAATTGCTTGGACATTCATAATTCCTTTCCTAGTATAATGACCTATTCCGTTGTTACTAAAAATATATGTGGTTAAGGCATGTGTCTCTCATTCATAGTAAGAGCTAGGATTAATTCTTTAGTATTAGAGTAGATTTGGTATGTACTAAGGTCATACAATACTCCTAGCACAAAGTTAAGTTGAAAGTTTCCTTACCGATTTAGTTTTGGGCTATGTTCAAACTAGGGTCAACTTCAAATGAGCATTTCTCCTAGAATATAAGGAGTTAGGGGTCCCAATCCACCAAACTAAATATCTTTGAGTCCTATTTTTAATGCCACAGACCAATGGTTAATCTGCTTCCCGAGTAAAAAGTTATGACTGTTTTACTGAAAACTATTCATATTAAAAAGTTGAGTCCGATGTAGCGGGATTTAGGTCGCTATAGCAGTACTACATTAGCAATTAATTTTCCACTATAGCAGAATCACAAAACTGGAAAGCGCAGAAATGGGTTTTGATAATCCCATTGTCTCTTCTTTAGTCAAAAATAGACAAGGGTTGCTCCAAAAATCCTCCTAGGCTGCTCCAAAGCTTAAGAGCCATAGAGAGTAGGGATTCTAGCTAAAAGGACACAAATCCATAGATTTTGAGCTTTTCACCAATCAGGAAATGCCTTCACAAAGCCAAAAATTGCATTGTGCAGTTGCTTGGTGTCCAGGTAGGCTAGGTTTTCTCTATATTGAGTAGATATTGACATGCTTTCATTTTTTATTATTGTATAGACAGAAAGGAAAAACCATGTCTATGACTTCGGGGATGGAGTCTGGAGGAGTATTGTGTTTGGTTGGATTGAATTAGATAATGATTGGGTTAAGATATGGTTTGTAAAATGCTTGGATGTTTATGGTTTTTATGGGTTGTATGATGATAGAATTCAAGAACTAGAGTGTTGGGAAGATTCAGGGAACCAGAAATACTATGGTAGTTAAGGGATTAACAAAAGGGAGTTTCCAAAATGATTGTATATAAAAGAAGTAGAATGTAATGACCCTTCCAGTCATTTCCACGTATAAGTTTGAAGTCAAGCAAATCGACAAAAGTTATCGTAAGTTCGTTAAGAAATTTTCTGAACTTTGGGTCAAATGTCTCAGGGCTTTTCTCTCAATATATAAAGAGTTAGAAGTCCCCCGAAATACCAAATCAAAGGTCTACGAGTCTAGTTTCCAACACATAAAACCTCACGTCCAACTGATCTTGGAGTAAAAAGGTATGACTGTTTTACCGCGGACTGTCTGGCAGAAAACGGGTTGCGAACCGGGTCGCGAACCGGGTTGGGTTAAACTTGATTTAAGCCTCGACTTCACGTTTTAAAACACCATTTCAGTTCTGAAACAGTGATAAATTATAAGGGAGGATCCCGAGAGAATTCTTGAGTATCAAAATCGTGCGTTGGCGAATTACGAGCCTAAACTTAAGAATTGTATTAGCATCGTGCGTGTATTTAAAAATATTTTATTTAAAAGTTGAATTTGGTAAAAATTATATTAGTATTGCCTTTTCAAAATATTTTAAAGGTTTATGGGAAATATTTTTGAAACGTTATAATTGTATATGTATTTATTTTATAAGGTTTTTATACACCGTAATATTTTAACGGAGATAGTAAAATTAGTGTGTTAAAATTTATTATTATAATATAGTAGGTTTTATTTGAAATGATTTTCTATTAATTATGGTATATTCAAAAATTATATTTATTTTACCACGAACTTACGCAATACCCGAGTTTATACTTAGCGGGGTGAGATTGGTTGCCACCTCCACCTCCACGTGGAAGTGGAGGAGAGAGTACATCAACCTCTCAATAATGAGGGCTGCCACATGTCAAGTGGACACCTTAATTAAGGTGTAGTAAGCATTTGGTTAATACTTAGCAGAATGTATTTGTAATTGCTATCCATTTGCTGATCATTTTGGCAACCAACTTCTCTACAAGTTCCTTACTAACATTTGCTCATTCTTAAATATTCATTCACGTGAGAGGTTTTGTTGTGAGAAAAATATATTTGATAAAGTAAATCAATTATCTACGTCAAGTTATTCAAGCCCAAATCCGATTCTGATCTAGTTTTGGATTTTCTCGGAGTGGTTCGAGCTTGGACATCATCTAGCATCTTGTCATCGGACGACAGGTAGGTTACGGTTTATTTTCCCTAGACTCTGTATATATAAAATAAAATTGTATTAATGGGCATCCTTGGGTTGGTTTATTAGGTTGGTACCATAGACCTCGACCGCTTTATTCATATCCGCCTACTTTTATTCCTCCGTTGTTTGTAGTATTTGCCGTTATATTTTATTTACCCTTGTGGTCCTGTGAGGCCTTGTTGACTCTGGAACATAGAAGGTGGGATTTTGGGAATGTCCGCGAGTCCCGGGCATAGAATTATCCTTCTAGGCTGGTTATGCTTGCTGAGTAGCTATGGGCCTGTGCAGGGTCGATAGGTTGATTGTGAGATGCGGGGCAGCTATGTGTGTGATCATACCATTTCCATGCATATAAAGAGGTTTTATCCATGTTTTACTATGGTTTTTGCTTCGGGCCTACTGGCACTGTTTTCTAAACCTTGCATGGCCCGGGGGGCCCCTTTTTTATGGAAATGATTTGGAAATGGTTTGATTTGACTTGTGAGTATTCTTGGGTAAAAGAAAGTAAATTATGTTTTAAATCATCAGTTTTACGATTAACGCTAGACTCGGCAGGGCCGGAGTGCTAGTTGAGTTTTCTTATTATTTGAGATAATTTTTAGCCTCGGTCGGACCGAGCACCTGCGATGACTTTTTACTGTTTAGACCCGGTTATGCCCGGGAACCCTTGGAGGGGTTTTTGAGACATTTTCCTACTACTTTAGTCCTGGACAGGGTCTGGGCATTGCATATTCGAGATTGGGTCTCTATTCTGATACTGAGTTTTAGTATGGGGTCTGGGACCTCCATGGACCTTGCCATCCGGGCCAGGGGCTACGAGCAGCGTGTGCCGGTGGAGGGGTATACGGTGGAGTAGAGGTATACGGGCAGAGTCCTTCCATGGAACCTACCTGCTGGGCCGGATCGGTGTCGGAGGAGGTACATACAGAGATACCATGGCACTTGAGATCTTCATGCATCATATCATTCATGGTTCGAGGTTCCACCCTTGTTTGTTGTTTGCTGATTTGTACGCTCTGGTAGTATGGATGCCGGAGGGTTTGTTTTCACTTGTTTGTGTTCCTCGGTTGTATGGGCGGCCGAGGGACTGTAGGTAGACTCTTTCTATTTACTTGTAGAATTATTCCCTGTTACGGTTAATTATGAAATAGGTTACTGCTAGACTGTCAGTTGCTGGGTGTGAGATTGATATGATTAGTTGGGCTTGATTCATGTCTCTGAGCATGCCTATCTTTACTCTTTCTCTCTTCTTTTTACACTTGAGGTTACCGGTATACCGTCCATTTCGTAAACTTATTTTATATACATTGTTATTGCAAGGACCCCAGGTGCGTTGTTTCTTACTTTCACCTGTGCCTATGGTGTGTATATTTTGTTTACTAGCCTCACATGTGGTTCTGTTGATTTCCCTCTGGGCTAGTTCCTGTGTACCTTTCGTTGATTTCTGTGACTGCTTGCTTCTATTCTGTCTGTTACTACGCTTTTATCTTATATGTGCCCAGTCGGCCTATGATACCTACTGGGTACCTTATGCTTCGCATTTGGTGCTCACCCCTACCCCCTGCATCTTTGGGTGCAGATCCTAGTGTGGGCCATCGCCGGTAGATTGTTGAGATTCGTGCTTGGAGATCTATTGAAGACTACTTCAGACTGAGGGTGAGCTCTTGGTCGATCGGAGCTTAGCTTTAGTTTATCTTTTGCTTCATGTACTCTATTACCATTCAGAGACATCTGTATATATAGTTTTGGTTTATTTGCACTCCATGTATGTAGTGTGGCTCTGTACCATGATACCAGGTCTTGGGGTTTGGTTTAGTTTCCGCATATGTATATATTTATATCCCTGTTATCTATTTTATTCGTCTGGTTCCCTTATGTGCTAGATTGTAGCCCATTACTAACTGTTCTGGGCTACGGGGGTTGGTTCACCTACCGGGGGTTGTAGGTGCCATCATGACCGAGAAATCGGATCGTGACACACTCGCATACATACCTTTCCCTCCTGAGCGTGTCAGCTGCAGCCAAATTTTGAAAGGGTCTGAAAATATGTCTCACATTGGCTCAAAAGCATGATTCGTGAAAATAGGGGTTTACACTTAGAAGTAATAGACTTTGATGCACTAATAGATTCCTCTCAAGTCCTTGTGCAGTTTCATAACTTTTTGGATAACTCAACCAGATAGGATTACATCGTAAGGAGTTTGAGCTTTGTACTTCTATCACCTCGAAAATAAGGCGTAGCCAATAGAGCAGAGTAGAAATATGGATAAGTTTCTTATAGACAACACTTTCGCACGATATGTAGTATGAAAGAACGGGAAACATTTCCTAAATGTCCTATAGCCTCCTGGTTATAAGTTTGGTGCACAACACACCCATAAGCAAGACTCTACTAGACACGGCTTCGTAGACACCCTGGGACTATGAACCGTGCTCTGATACCAAGTTTGTCATGCCCCAAAACCATGCGCTAGACATAACGGGCAACCCAAACCAACGAAGGCCCGAGAAGATCCCTTAGCATAACATCATGAGCATATTCAATAAAACATTTGCGGAAGAAAGACCCATTTAAGAAAACCATTTAAAAATATAATTTAAGAATTTACCAAGTGTTGGGAACAAAATATTCAAAACAACATCTACATAGGTCCACGAAGCCTCTAACATAAGAATGAAATATCAATGTCGGGACATGACCCCGATAATACCATAACTGAAAATCAGAGTCAAAATAAAGATGTAAAATGCCTTTCGAAAGATGGAGGGCTCACCACTTACTGACGTTGTCCCAAATGATCTGAATGTTGCACAATACCATGAGAAAGTATCTTAGAACCTACATCATTTTATGATGTAGCATCCGAAGACGGTCAGTATGATGAGTACTGGCATGCAACCCAGGGGAAGGGACATAACAATTTATAAAGCAAGTCATAAAACATAACATATATCATGAACATAGAATAGGGGGTAATTTCTCAATCATCAAACAAAATATTATTTTATTTTACTTTTGAACTAGATGGTTTAACCGACACATCATACATAATACACCACGGGCTATGCGGGTTCGATCAATGCTCGACCGGCTGAGCCCCAATCCATGTTTGCCGCATGAATCGGGATCCTTCTGTATATAACAGCATAAGAAGGCCTACATAAATCTTCCTCATAGAGGAGAAGTATACGATCATCCAATTAAGGATCGAACCATCCCCTACGTGGCAAAACATAGTTTTCGGGTGATGAGCCTTTCGAACTCATACCTTCTCGGTTAACCATCTAATTCTCTTAAGCCCATCTTTTAGTCTTGTCAAAATAATACATAAAACATTCATTAGGGACACTTAACATTCTTGAGGCATTCGTAAAATTGATATCGTCATACCAAGACTTGCAAGTCATACATAAACATATCATGCCATCATTGTTCATAAAATCATACTTCATTAGTCCCATCATTTTAAAGGATTTCAAATCTCATTTAATACAAGAACCCCTCAAAGTTTAACATCTCATAAATCAACAATTAACCATTTCAAAACCGAGGGATTTAAGAAGATCCTTTTCTTTTCGTCCAAAACCAATACTTGAATAGTAAATCAAATTTTAAGGAAAGGTTACTTTGAGTCTCGAATCTTCCCCAACATCAACATCACATAACTTAAATTCATACTTCAACCATATGTCTCAAAATGATAAATAGATAAAGAATGATTTCATAGAAAATATTTGAAAACTTCAAGTAACTTCTTCTTTTGAAAACCCTTCAACCATTCACATACAATACTAGTATAGATTTCATATTTAGTAGTAGAAACATAATACTTACGAAATAGGTTAAAAGAGGATTGTTCTACATACCTTTTGATGGAGAGAATATTGGAAATCGCTTGAGTTTGACCATAGAAACCTTGAAACCTAGGTGTTCTTGCTTCTTGACTTTGAGAGGATGAGAGAAGAGGAAAGTAGTGTATGAAAATTCTGATGGGGAGAAGAGTTTTTAATCAATTGAGGGTAAGGAAAAAGTTGGAGGGACAAAATTGCCCTTCAAGTGACCTCGCTTCGCTGTCTCATCTTGTACAAAATTGCCTTGGGACGCTAGCTTACTTACTTTGCAAGCCCATAGACGAGCACCACTCAACACTTTAAAAAAATCAAGAGACGCGAGATGTAGCAGAAAGTTTGGGGTGTTGCAGAAGAGAAAAGAAACAAAGACAAAACATAAAGGAGCTGATTTGCAAGAGCAGTGTAAGGAATACATTAATCCATTATGAGTAATGTACTAAAATAATTTTGCATTCACATTTTCCGGAATGAACATTTTTTCTACTACGCACATATCTATAACACGGTAATAAATTTTATACATTTGGTTGTACGTTACTAATAACAAGAAACAAATTACACAAGGACACTTTGACGAGATGTTGATCGAGGCGCCTTTTGAATGTTCACTTGGTTGGGACGACAATAAACCGAATTTTCAAATTTTCCTTCCCACCTGTTAATTATTAGATTAAATGCAAGAATAATGATTGGTTAACAATCTTCTTCAATAATGCAAAATCTATTGTTGGATAAAGTGCAGTTAATATATGAATTCATCCGAACCTGTGTTCTTCTTCTTTTGTAGGAATTTGAAGTTCCAAGTCATGTTCTTTGAATGTATTGAAGATCAAGTCAAGTTGTTCATCATGCACTTTGTCAAGAGTTGAAGGGTTCCACTAAAATGAAATGAAGGATTTTGTGAGTACTACTTTAATAAACAGATTAAATGCTTATATCATTATTTAATATTGACAAATATTATGAATTTAATACTCGAAAAAGGACAGATGCATACCTTTGGAGACTTATCCTTGTCAATTATGCAAGCCCTTATGCCCTTTATAAATAAATCAATGAACTCTCTTTAGATATAAATTGAGAAATCACAAATCAAGTGTACTTCTACATATAAAACACTTAAGAATATGTTTGCCTAAAAGAATTTGAACATTTTACCTCATAAAAATCACCGGATATTATTTTCCGTAGTATATTTATTGAAATCCTGAATTCCCTCCTCAAACATTCAGATATGGTTTGTGTCCTTCCTTCTCGTATCTGAAAAATAATTTAGGAAAAAGGTAAGATTCTTTCTCTTTTTTGTCCGTAAAATATTTTTGGGTTACCAGTCAACTAGTCCTTGCCCGAGGACTCAGCTTATTTGTTTTCTTCCTCTTATCAATTTTTGGTCAAGAAGTTTGACTTCCAAAACAACTTGTATTCCTAATTATCTTAAACTTTTTACCAATTTATCTTTCACTGTATTTGGCTACAGTTTTTAGCACCTGATTCATTGATAAATTTGATTACTCTCTCTGTTCTAATTTATGTGATATTGTTTGACAACACAAAGTTTAAGAAATATGAAAAACCTTTGCAATGTTCCAAAATTACTTTTAACATAAATGAATTTTTAAATAGAAGAGTATACCTTTTGTGGACTTTTTGCTAAATAAGTGAGGCCCAACATGGGTAAGATATTGATTAAAAAAAAATGTGTCATATAAATTAGGACAGAAAAAGTATAATTGACACATTTGATTATAATATATAGAGTATCGGGCGCTTGGTGAAGTTCTTTTGTTAGTTTAATATACATAATAAAGGACTGATTACCGATCTCAATGTTATTTTCAATCCTGTTGGAGATGCTTTTTTTAAGCTTTTAAGTACTGGCATAATCCAATCATTTCCCTTTTTGCTTGCTTCAGCTTCCTGAAAAGTAAAGCAGACTAGGAGTTATATGCTACGAACCATCATCATTAGTCTAGCCCAATACATCTTTTTTGTAACAACGTTTACTTAGAAATAGAGTTTTAAATGTCAATGTAATTACCTTTTATTTCTATATATTAAATAATGGTGGAAGAAAATAGTAAATATTTGTTCGAGAGAAGTCACGTTATAGTAATTTAAATATAATATATTAAATGAATTTATAATTTTTTTTTTATTTTTTTAGCATAGAAATAATAATTGTATTTGCTTAATATGCGTCCAACATTTTGAGATATTACAAAATTTAAGAGTACCATATAAATAAATTAGAAAAAAGGAGTAGCTCCTAATAGAAAAATTAATTCTTACAAATGACTCCACAATCTCCTCCACAGAATCCTTGGAGAAGCACTCATTGATTATGGGTAACCTACACATGAATTGTCCAAATAAAATGTCACTCTTAATATCTCATCTCAAAGTAAAAGCTCAAAATTAATAATTCAGATACATTACTTGTTTAAGATACTTCTTTCATCTATGTGAATATTTGTGGAAAATTCATTGATGACAGATCTAATAGCATCCTCTTCACCACTTTTTATGCTCAGCAAACGCTTCTCTAACTGAAATAATTTCTGACAATTGAAAAAAATTTTTATAAAATATAAAAAATAATTCCTAGACATTGTGAAACTAAAAAGCTAATGATGATATTGCACTTTATATCAAAATGGTGCATTAGTTGCTTACTTAATTATCATGTTTTGATGTTTTGAAGGGTGTAGGGGGAGAATTCAAAGTATTATAGATAAGATCAGAACCAAGATTGATCAAAGGAATATAACAGTAAAACATTGTTATAGGGAAGGAAATGAAATTGCGGATGCTTTGGCCAAATATGCTATTATGATTTAGGATCCCGTAATCTTTACAAATAAACGAGATTTACCTGCTATGATTAGGGGACCCTTCAGAATGGATAAATTCCAACTTCCTACCTTAAGAAGAAGAGTAAAGAAGAACACCAACTGGTATTTTGACCCCTCGTGAGCTCTTTGATGCTAGTTGCATTGACTAATGGCATAGTTTCAATGCACCTGCTACTTAGCTTTTGTTTATTTTTTTTTAACTATTATAAGATTCTTGGATCAAAACCTTGCATAGGATATGAAGTATTTTGTATCCTCAGAAGCAAAAGGAGGTAAGGTTTCTTATGAGTTATGTCCCCCTCCAATATTTGTATCTTTTTGTTTAAGAAATTTAATAAATGTGGTAGGGGTCTTGCCAAACCCCCCATCACGTAGGAGGTGAATACTTCTGGGTGAATTGATTTTGGTTGAAAAAAAGAAGAAGAAGGGTGTGGGGTGAATTTTTGAAGCAAATGAAAAGCATAGAAATGAAGCTTGGACTGACCTGTGAAGGAACAAAATGAGTGGCAAGTCCAGCAGCAACCACTTCTTTACCCCTTAATTTTTCGCCTGTTAAGCCCAAGTATTCCCCTACATACGTACATGTAATTAGCATCATATAATTAACTAAGTCTATCTCAATCAATTTTTGGAGAGGTTAGGTTACACAAATCTTTTGTACATGTATTATATTTTTGGTTATTAATATATGAGGTAGGAGTCAAGCCTATCCTTCACCTTGAGGGTGGCTTTTGATTTAGAAATAAAATTAGTCAATGGAAAAATTACATTCTCCTTCTTAAGCGCTTACCAAGTCGACCTGGAAGACGCGAAAGCATGTATGAGAAGCCACAGTCTGGGTGGAACCCTAGATTAGTTTCAGGAGTGGAACAAAACTGCAAAGTTTGTTCAACAAAACGTTAGGCTTGAAATAGTACGTTGATAATATTTTTGTACTGACGTTGTAAGAATCTATTTGTACAATCATTTCATGACTTATAAGACAATTATAAATGAATCTCTTAATGATCGATAAATATTAATTGGTACTGACCACTTTCTCGGTGACGACAGAGAACTTCATTGGAACCATTAAGGATGCACCTCCACCCACTGACATTCCGTGGACAAGAGCGATATGTGGTTTCTTGTAAGTATGAATGTGATAGCAAAGCCAATACATTCTATAAGCAACTTCAAGGCAAGAATCCCCTTAAAAGAAATAGACATGTACTCATGAGTTTAAGTGAACATATAGCAATTATTCAATAGTTCCATAATAGATACAAATGAAAAAAAAGAAGAAGAGAAAATTAAGAACTAGTTACTTGTGTTTCGGCCATCATAGAACATTTTCAAGTCCCCACCAGCAGAAAAAGTACGACCAGCTCCCTATGCATGTGCGGATGAATGAGAATTTCATTTGATGAAATGGGAAAATTTATCAATTAAGGGAACTAAGCAAATTAAAATTGATACTATTTACCTTGATGATTACAAATTCAGCATTATCATCTTTCTCATATTTCTCAAATTTCTGCCCGAGCGTTAATGCCTAATAAAGGAAATTTAATAATTAAGTGAACATGCAGTAGCCATTTTAACTAAAAATTCTTCACTTGAATAAGTAATTGTAGCTGCTGTTCATCATCCTTCGATAGTATAGATAATATATATACCACTTTGCCTGATATATAATTTAAATCGTTAGGCCGATTTAAGGTGAGCATTCTGGCGCGGCCGATTTCCTCAGATATAACAACCTGATGAGAACCAAAAAATAAATTAATCTACATTTTATTAGATCATATATACATAGGAAGAATTTTTCTGATCTAATTAATTAGAAGATTCCGTAACGTCGAATTAAACATGAAATTACCTCTCTATTTTGTCTCAGTACTTGTTGAGGCATTGGAAACATTGTGGTGCTACTGGGAATAGATATTATTGCCATAGCAACTTGGAGTACTGGAGAAAACGAACACTTAGCTTGATCAAGTAATTGATAATTCTAATTAAAATCATCTATAATAGAGTTAAAATTTCTCTTACCAGATTAAGGAACTGAAATTCTCAAACTTGATTTCAGTAACAACGAAATGAACTCGCTTGATAATCTGGAATATATGAAATAAGTTCTTGCTCGACACTTGGTTTTGTATAACTTTGTGCATGGGAAAGGACTTTATATATTGTTAGCTCGAACCATCATTAATTAAAATATTCTCTCTCGCGCGCGCGCGAAGGAATCATTGTAATACTACTCAATCTGTTTTAATTTGACACGGAGTTTAAGTAAGTAAAAATAACTTTTGAATCTTATGATATTAAATTACAGATTTGTCCAATGTACCACGATATATCGAAAGTTGGAATTAAATTGTTGTTCAAAAAAGAAAAGAAACATCTTTTTAAACAAACTAAAAAGAAAAGTAGGACAAACAAATTGAAACGAAGGGTATTAAACTTAATGAACCTGGTAATTATTTAACGCAAACTAAATTATAATAATTGAATAAAATCAACTATAGAATTTTGATAAGTTAAATAATCTAAAAATGTCAACTAAACTGGACGGGAACGGAACGAATGATCGAATCATATAAAAAAAATGAGAAAAAAAGTTGGCGCTATGCTGGCTGAAGTGAATGGGAATGAAAATGTGCATTCGCTTAGGGTGTGTTTGGTATCAAGAAAAACGTTTTCCTAAAAAATGTTTTCTTCGAAAATAAGTGAGTTTTTTTATTTATTCTTTAGTATTTAATAAGTAAACAAAAAAACTTATCCCAAGAATATTTATATATTATCTAGCAAAATACTATGAGGTGGGATGAGGTGGGAAGTGAAAGTTCGGGGGAGGAAGGGGTGGGATGGTCAAGAGGTGGGGGTTGGGGCCGTTGGGTAGATGCATCGGGAGGAGATAATGAACTTAGAATGTCACTTATGAAACTTATTTTTCCTAATTCATTTTTCTCATTTTTATGGAACCCAAACGCTTATAATGTGGGTTGTTAAGTGGCATATAATTTGGCATGTTACATCAGATTTGGGGGTGCAAAATATATAAATTCCAGTTTGTTTTTATTTGAGTTAAATTGGATGTTTTTAAGTGTAACATCTTGAAATAAATCTTATCACGATATTGTAGATAATTAAAATATAGGCCTCCATTAAACTATTAAATTTCGCGATGTGCGTTGTTGCACTAATTAGAAAAAAATAGTTTTCCTACTTATATGTCCATATGTAACTAACTTTTGGATAAAATAAGGTTTGTTATGAAGCAATTAACAATTTCAAAATGACGAATCTTAGTATCTGAGTTGGATGGCTATCTGAACTCACCGTATTGGTGAGGATTTGATTCCCCACCTATAATCCTCTCCCCTATTTCCCCTCCCCCTTCCCCTACCCCAATTCTATTTTATTTTATTTTAAAAAAATACAATTTTTAGGGGATAGCCAGGTTGGCTTGACAAAATCAATTTCGATTCGAATCTCCTGAAGTATGAAAAAAATCTCAGCTACTTTCCAATGAAAAAGTCAATTCACGAAGTGGCCATCCACCATGGTACGAATGAAAGGAATTTAATCACTACATACCAATTCAACACTTTTTCTTCATCCAGGAATGTTGTGGCACAATTTTTTTTGTTTCAAGTACAAATCATGTGCAACTAAAATAAACAAAGTACAGCTCATTGTGTCCGTGATATAATTAAAAAGAAAAAAGAGTGATAATGGATCCTTACAACTCCGTGTCCGCTTAGACTGATGCACGTTGCAAAACTTGTCATTATATACAATTAAATTTTGTATAATTGTTAACCCATGGTATGACACTCAGGGTCTTTTGGTAGAGTGTAATAGAGAAAATAATATATGTATTAATTTTGTTTATTATTAGTATCTTGTTTGATACACTTTTTTAGCCTATATATAACTAATGTTTGCATTATTAATACACTCTGTTATGTATTGAGTAATGTATTACTAATACCATGTAATTTCATGTATTAATAATGCAATGAGTTCTAATACATGCATTAGCATGGTTAAAGACACAATTGCCCTCAAAAAAAATCTCACATCTTTTTCACTATATTTGTGGAAGGTATTTTTGTAAATAAATATTTTTTCAAAAAATTATGTAATGCATGTTATTTTTAATATACCAAATCAAGTACTACATAAAAAAAATCTCAGCATAACTAATACAAGCATTAGTAATACACCATATTCTACATTATTCTTATATACCCTATCAAACGACCCCTAAGAATATTGTATAAAACTGAATAATACTGTGCGAAAGCTAAAGTCTGAATGCTATAAGAATAATCAAAATCAAATGTCAATGTTTGAATCAAGACGGAAATCACCTAACATAACATAAAATTGAACATCTATTGTCTGTCTGAAAGCCTCTTCTAATAGATGAGTTGCTGAGACAAGCCCCCAGCTAACTCTAACTGTCTGAAAACTAGATGACTGAATAAAAAAGGTAAATATAAGTCTTGTCCTCGAAATATGAGGACTCGCCAAATTATGTTAATGAGATGATAGGAGATCGTACTAACCACGATTTGGATGCTGAGCATCTGAACCTATATTATAAAATAATACAGAACAAAAGAAAGTATGCGATCAGTACTTTGAATGTACTGAGCCTGAGAGATATGCATTATTCTAAGTATGTTGAATGTGAAAGTATAAGCGGAACATGTAAACTGTAACATGTAAACTGATACAATGACCAAGTAGATAAACATGTCACTGAAAAATAATGAACTAAATAAACTGACTACAAGGTCATGCAATAACTGAGTCTGAACTATGGGAGCTATCGTTAACTGACGTGTCCCAAGCTGAGTTAACTATGGGGCCAACTTGTAACCCTGGTCGGAAGAGTGTTCACACCTTGCCAAAGGTATGAACACTAGCCGATGTGGATCCACTAAACTGATGTCCAAAGGACTAAGGTGTCATGTCTGATCTGACGGATGACCCTTTAGAACCTACGGTGGCATCGTAATTCTGGAACTTAGAGACTTCTACTAAAGGTCTCAGTCCTAACTGACAGGTGAGTCTTCATCCCAGCATCTGCTCAGTGCTAAGTGTTATTCCCAACTGAATATGTAAGCTGACATACTGGATAGCTCAAAAATACTGAAATTCTAAGAATGAAAGATAATGCTAAATCTGAAAGCATTCTAAATCATGTAATCCTGAAGGATTAAATGTTTGACTGAAAATGCATGAAATTCTGAACTGATCGGGTATTCATAACCCACCATCCTGAGAATTTGAACTACTCATAATAGTTCTATCATCTGAATGAAATATGCAATTTATAACATAGTAAAAAAAATCATGAATCATGCCATATATGGAGGGTTTAAGAATTATGAGTGTTGTTGACACTCAGTTATCCCTCCGCATTTGTAATTAATTTTTAGCTCCTATTATTTTTAAATAATTTCTGAAATAATTATTTTTATAAAGTAAAATAATTTCTAAATTGATTTAAGCCTAATTTTGTAACTTCAATGTATTTAATTATATAGAATTATATGAGTTTCACTTAAGAAAAAATATTTAAAGTTATTTCAAGTGAAAATCGTTTTAAAGTAAAGATGTTTTATTATTTTTTTAACTATTTAAAGTAAGGAATTAATTGAACAATTAGTTTATTGATTTTAAATAAATTAATTATGTTTTACAAAATAATTATTTTTAAATTTATTGAATTATAGGAGCTCTTTAATTAATTAAGAATCTAATTAATCTCCATTCCAATTACGACCTAATTTCTCTAATTAATTCGATTAGATCATATTTTAAATAAAATCTGGTCATACTCAAAATAAAAATGGTCAGCTCTTAAATCCCAGAATAGCCATATTTGCAAAGTTGGCAAAATCAAACTCTTGTTCTTGAAATACAACTAATTTCATCTTACACTTAGCCCAAAAATTCCGATTCGAAGCCTAATTTTCCCCCAAACCCAGCCTACTCTACCCAAATCTCTCATTAGCTCTCTCAATATACAAACCCTCAAACACATGCACACATATTTCTCCCAAAATAAACCCCACGCTGGTGTCCTTGCATATGCGCCCCCCACGCTAGTACCCCGCCTAGTATGAGATATTTATCGGTTGGCTTGGGTACTATGCCTGGTACAGGTTCTATAATGGTTCGCTCAGGTACCACACTTGGTACAAGATACTAACAGTTGGTTCGGGTACCACGGCTTGTACGAGTTTATTTATGCATTATTGATTATGTTTTGTCGATGGTTCCATGAGTAAACCAGATTGATTGCTGAATTTATGATTGTACATATAGGTCCTTGAGTGGACGGGTTATTTCACTTAATTATGGGGTTGGCCCTTGGGTGGGCCGGGCATTGCATGTTAACACTTAGGTGTTGGTCTAGGGACCCTTGGCTGGTCCGGATTACTTAAAATGAAAAGGGTATATGATATTGTTATTGTTCATTATTTAAGTGGCTGTTGAACCTGTTCCAAGTGGTTGATAAGTTAGAAGGAAAACTGAGAATCTGGAAATATATATGGCCTGTTGTCATTACATATTAGATAATGTCCCGGGGACCGCTCGGAGTCTACAGAAATCATATGCAGATGTAAGAACAAGGGAATTGGAATTTGAAGTTGATGATTGGGTTTTTCTAAAAGTGTCACCCATGAAAGGTGTGATGAGGTTCGACAAGAAATAGAAGCTTAGTTCCCATTTTGTAGGTCCTTATCGGATTCTGAGGAGGGTTGGTAGCATTGCTTATGAGTTGGATTTGCCAAAAGAGTTAGAAGCGGTTCATCCGATTTTCCATGTTTCCTTGTTGAAGAGTGTATTGGTGGTCCGACCTTGATTGTTCCCTTGGAGGACGTTGGTGTGAAGGATAGTCTCACTTATTAGGAGGTTCCCGTGGAGATCCTTGATCGTCAAATTTGGAGGTTGAGAAACAAAAAGGTCACTTCGATAAAAGTTCTTTGGAGAAATAAGCTCGTTGAAGGAGCTACTTGGGAAGCGGAATCAGCCATGAAACCCAAGTACCCTCATCTCTTTCCTTCTGATTCCGTTCCAGCTTGAGGTAATAGTTTCCTCCTTAGTTTATCCCTCCGATTCTATTCCATCGGTTCCTCTCATAATCCTAGCATGCATTCATGTTTTCGAAGTTGATTCAATCATGGTTTAAGTTGAAAAGCCAAGTTTTCATGTTTACTCTTCAGATTTTATGTATTGTTGACTGGTTGGGCTATTTTCTCTTCAGTTTTTCCTTGCTTAGTCTTCATTCGAGGACGAATGATCCCAAGGGGGAGATATTGTAACACCCCAGAAACTTATTCAGCTTTTAAACTCATAATCTCAGTGAAATTTCATGTTTCCAGGAATGACGGGTCCAAACCACGGACCGTGGTCTGAACCACGGGTCGTGGAATGAAGTCGTAAGTTGGCCTTGCCAGGTTCAGACTCTGGTCTGAGAACCACGAGTTGGTTCTACAGACCGTAGTACAATCTATAGCCCATCCTGTTAACTCATGGTACCATACCTGAAGGCTGACTGATATGATGATGCTATGTCAATCATCCAAGTGGACACTATACTTGAGATAGACGAGCATGCAGAACAAGAAGATAATGAAGTGGGAGTTTTGAATTTTGAGGAAGCTTTTCTTCTGAATTCTGCTGAATTACCAGATATCCTCGAGCCTTCCTTTGATCCTACTGTACCTCTTTGGGTCCGACAGAATATTATCAAGCTGGGAAAGGAATTTGGGGTCCACTTTATTGGATGTGAGAAGATAGCGGAGGAGCTGTTTATGAAAATAGATGGAAAGAGGCAAAGTCCAATTGAAGTTACTAAGGCACTGATTCCGGTGACTCCCAAAATAAAAGGGTCAAAGGAATTAAAAAACTTAGAATTCGGGACCAAATTTTTTAGCTATGGCACTAGTAGCGGGGAGGGGGGATGCAGTAATGATCTTGTTTATAAAGATTAATATTGTCACATGGAATGTGAGGGGCCTCAATGATGTGAGAAAGAGGCTGGTGATCAAGAGTATGGTAAATAACTGGAAGGCAGATGTGTTTTGCTTTCAGGAGACTAAATTGCAGGAAGACATAAGGGACATAGTAAGTGAACTGTGGGCTAATAATCGGTGAAATATGCTTAACTAGAAGCTAGTGGCACAAGAGGGGGAATCATTCTTCTATGGGACAGCAATGTGTGGGAGGGGGAAGTATGTGAAATAGGTGCATATTGTATTACTTGCAAATTCACGGAGAAATCAGTGGACTTCAGTTGGCACTTGTCTGGAGTTTATGCCCCAAACAACAGAGAAGAAAGCGAGGAGGTTTGGTGGGAATTAGCTTCAGTGAGAAGTCTCTGTCCAGGTCCTCGGGTGGTGGGGGGTGACTTCAATACAGTCAGATTCCCCTCAGAGAAGAGAAACTGTTCCAGATTCAACAAAGCCATGATGGACTTTTCAGACTTTATCGAAGATGTAGAGCTTGTGGATCTACAGTTAGCAAGCATGTGATAGCTTTACTTGTAAGAGAGGGAAAAGACATGATTCTGTAGCTAGACTTGATAGATTCCTAATCTCTGAGGAATGGGAGACCTCGTTCAGGAACATTAAACAATCAACTCTACATAGGGTCAGATCAGATCATAGCCTTTTGATACTGGAATGCGGAAATTAGGAAAGGTCTTACTCCTACTTTAAGTTTGAGTATTGGTGGCTTCAAACAAAGATCTTCAAGGAGATGGTGAAGAATTGGTGGGACTCTCACACTGTTTGGGGAAAACCTGACTTTATTTTGGCAAGTAAGTTGAAATTCTTGAAAGATAAACTCAAAGAATGGAGCAAATCTAGACAGGGGAACTTGGGACTGCAGAAACAAAAAATCCTCAGTCAGTTAGCTGAATTAGAGGAGATACAAGTTCAAAGACAATTGACAGATGATGAGGCATACCTGAGAGCAGTACTCACTGTTGAATTTGAAGAAAATGCAAAGAGGGAGGAAGTAGCCTGGAGACAAAGATCCAGGGCTTTGTGGCTGAAAGAGGGGGATAGAAACACCAAGTTTTTTCATAGAACTGCTAACTGCCATAAGAGGTATAACAATATTGACAAGCTGTCTATAAAAGCCTACGACAAAGTTCCCAGGAAGGTTCTTTGGAGGTGCTTGGAGGTTAGAGGTGTACCCGTGGCATATACTAGATTGATCAGAGAAATGTACGATGGCGCAAAGACTCGAGTTAGGACAGCGGGGGGAGATTCCGAGCAATTCCCTGTGGTGATAGGATTGCACCAGGGATCGTCCCTTAGCCCTTTTTTATTTGCCTTGGTGAAGGATGTGTTGACACGGCAAATTCAAGGCGAGGTCCCCTGGTGTATGTTATTTGCAGACGACGTAGTTTTGATTGAGGAGACCCGCGAAGGAGTTAATGACAAATTGGAGGTTTGGAGAAAGACCCTGGAGTCTAAAGGGTTTAAGTTGAGCAGGACCAAGACGGAATATGTGGAGTGCAAGTTCAGTGAGGTGACATCTGTGGCCGACGTGGAAGTGAGGCTTGACACGCATGTCATCCAAAAGAGAGATGCGTGTATCTCAGCTTCCATACACACTTGTTCATCTTTAATTGCCTTGATGCAACTCACAATATCATTCCAAATAGGTTCACTAAGGGAGTTGAACCTTGAACCGTCCTCTATAGTTTTTACTTCAAAATGAACAATCAATTAGCAAAAAGAGTTCCTCACCGACCTTCTTTAGTGTATCCTCACAATTGACACTCAACCCCATTAGATTTACACTCATAGGTCAATGGATTTTGCAACCTCTCTCAATTGCACTCACCACTCTAGTGGTTTTTCACAGAAGTCTATCCAAAATTCTCTTAAACAACCAACATTCTCAAATAACTCCAAGTAGGCATTCAAGTATTGGTTCAGAGTGAAAGTTATGTACAAATAAAAGGAGGACAATCAAACTAATGGACTAGGAACCAAGAAACACACAAAGAAAATAAAAGAGAAAAGCACGAAACAATTGGCACGAAGAGAAAAATAGAGACACAAATAACTAGAAAATACTTAGTAGGACTATTACTAAGTGCAATCTAGCTTAGGAAATTCAAAACAATTGAAAAAGAATGAAAGATGACAGGTTCGGACCCAAAAGTTTACTCAAAACATCAAAAATCCAATGCTGAAATTTTCTGGTGCAGGCAAACAACATGGAGACGTTTTTGAAATGTCTAGACAAAATTGCGTTAGTCTTGAGTAAAACGTCTAGACGATTCTGAAACATCTAGACAAAACTGGGTTGAAGTTCTGAGTTCAGATCTGTCCAAGTCCATGAAAACTTTTGGCTAGACGATTGGGTTCACGATTCTACATTTCCATCTTGTATTCTTCGTCCCCAAATCGACTCAAATCTGATCCAACTTTTGTTCAAATAAACTCCAAAAGTTTGGATTATGGTATCCTCAATCAATATCAAGAGTTTTCCACTCAATTCTTACACCATTTTTTAATCCAAATCTTGAAACCCACCTCAAGAACTTCAAGTTCTTTAATGGTGAATTAAATTTTCGAATCCCAAGTACTGACATCAACTCCATTCATGCTTAAACTTCAGATTCAAGTTCCCTTGGCTATGCAATCATACCCAAGCACTTCCAATCAACGAAATTTAGATTTGAATTTTCAAATCTCAACTCAAGTTCTTCAATGTTCTTCGATGAAATTCAAATTTCCAACTTGAATCTGGGATGGTTTTCAACAACAAATGATTTAAAAAATTCTCCAAGCATAATGCTAAGATTGAAATTTTAAAATGCAGTAATATTGCCAAACTTATTGGATGGACATTACGTTAAATATAAGTGAAACTTTGTCTTGAAATAGGAGGATGCATTCAAGTCTCATTTTCTCTCTTGACCGCTAATGTTTCTCCCACATGAGGGTAATTTAAATCAAGTCAAAAGTTGAGGGAAAAATTTGAACCTTTTTCTCGAAGATTTAGGACATGTGGAGTCCATTCTATACGAGATACTTGCTAACGGCAAGGGTATGAGTGGACCAAAGTTCAACAGATGGAATAATTGAGCAATTTCGGATAGTATAGGGGCAAATTTGAAACTTCTCCCTTGTTGCTTATGGCAGTGTTATCAAAAGCAAAAAGCCCAAAAAAGCTCTAAGGCCCGTTGGGGCTTTAAGCGCAAATTAAGCATGAGCTTTAATGAAAAAAGGTGCAAAGGGAGAAAAAATACAAATATATATATATATGTTTAGTCCAAGACTAATAATTATAAGCATGAATGACAAATATATGAATAAAGCAATTAAAAAAAATTACGATAAAGTGAAATATCAATTACTTAATGTGGCCTCTTCAGAAGAGGCTCTTTGGCATGGAAAAGTATGTCTTAGAACCTTGATGACGACACCGAAGCGCACATTAAGCAACGCGAAGCTCTCAACACGTTTTGAGCCTCGCTTCAGGGCTTAAGCGTGCCTTTAACAACACTGGCTTATGGATATCAAACTTTCTTGGTATGAGCATTGCCATTATATCATATATCACGCCTTTATATCATGTACACATTGTCATTAAATAATAACAATCACTACTACATTTCAATCCCAAACAAGCATTGCCATTAATTTAGGTAAAGCTTATTTGAACCCTTTCAAAATGGTTGGCATGCATCTCTGATTTAGATTCTCAACTGCAGTGGACTGGAGTTATTCTCATGCAGTTCTGGACTAAGATCACTTCAATTGGCAGAGACTAAGAAACTAAATGTGAGCTGGTATGTCTATACACATGAAAGTAGATTGGTGCTTTTTGCCACGGGAATGCAGTGCAATAGCCTTACAGGATATCAGGTTTTCTTCTGGTCTTTCGTTTCTTTCATTTTAGATCTCTACCTTGTTGGTACGAAAATGCATTACATCACTTTTGCAGTATATCAGCATGATTGTGGTCCGATACGTGATAAATACAATGCAGCAATGGCTAAAAAGGCTCTAGACAGTAACTTAAACAGATATTTTATTGCTTTGGTTGGCTTAATAATCTTTAGGAAGATCAAAAATTGTTGTGGGGTTGAATAGTTTACCATCCTAGTTTTTAAGGTTTTTCATGATTGGGGGTTTCAAGATTAAGCTTCAGAGCTGAAGTATATAAAGCTTCACTGGTAGGAAACTTTATCTGTTCTCCAAGGAAGTAATATCCATATGTGTCTTCACCTTTAAGGATAATCATTTCTCGTTATTCTGATTTTATGATAAGCCCCTGTAGCTGAAAAAAGGTTTTTAGAAGTGAGATTTTGTCATTTATTCGGCTTATCATTTTGTCCTATTATACCTTGTATGGTTAAAATAATTGCAATCCTTCATGTTCAGAATTCGGTAGATGCGAGGCATTCATCACTAAATCCTTTCAATTTCAATAGCTTGAAGTTTTAATTCTGTTTTATAGATTTCGTCCGTAGGAATAGTCCGATTGCCAAGGTTTGACATGGCAATGGCAAAATCTGAGGCAAATAGTAAGCCTGTCCTTGCCGCAGAGGACATATATATCGTCACAGTGTAAGTGCTTATCCTGTTCTCTTTTCTTAAGTGAGATCTTTCACCTAATTATTTCTTTTAAGTAGATTTTTCATCTAAATTGTGACATGTTTCCTTGTTAATTCACAGTTATGGTAGAATTTACTGTCTGCAACTTGATAAAATAGCAATGTAGCTCCATTGTTACAGATTTTATCGGGATGCCGTGATACAACAAGTAAGCTTACCAACACCAAGGGTACATGCATATTTCTAAAAAGTCTAAGTTGTGCGCAATGACATTATAGCATTCCTAACTCTTGAGGTTTTGAAATTACTTTGAAGTGGTTGTGGCTATAAAGATAGATTAAGAGAAAATTGGTGTTCTATGATTATGATATCTGATTATTGGTGGTCTTATTGGCGCATTGATATCGTACACTTTTCACGCGAATTGTTCCCTCTCTAGCCATTTCAGTCTTTTCCGTCCTGCAGCTCGAGGGTTGATTCAGACCAGTGAATTGCAAAATCTTTTAGCGACTTTCTGAAATTTTTTCCAGCAATTTTCTTTGGAAATTTTATTCCAGCAAGTTCAATTTAGGTGGCATTTGTTTTGAAAAACTAAAGAACTGTTTTTCAGTGCAAAAGGGAAGGTGTTAGGAGTTCAATAGGTGGAGTCAATTTTAAACCATGAGAAAGGACTATAGCGCCCTCGGATAAGGGAACCGGGTTGGGTAGGATGAATCAGTTCACTAAAAGCCGAAACTGTCTCAATACCCAAAAACCAAATAGTTTAAAGGAACAAAATTGAACCAGTATCAAAAGGTAGGGGAAGGAAGGGAGGTTAAGGAGGGATTGAGGGGAAGGAAGGAGGGGGAGGTTAAGATGGGAGACTTCCATGAGAGTCAATCTTAAAGCTTGGAGCATGCCGGAAACCAAGGCAGATCTTTTTAACAAGGGGGAGACTCTAAATTCAAAGATCCTTCTCCTTCGGCTTCTAATTCCCTTTGATTTCACCTGTTTCAGGCAGTGCTTTATAAATTCCTACGGCACAAAATAAGAAACGATCCTCCAACGCATAAATAGTCTCGGAAACCAACCTCCCAATGTATTGCAGGCATCACTAATGGTCTCTGCCAAGTCCCAGTGGCCCAAAACAATATGGGTTCTCCGTCAAGCCACCAAAATAGAATGTGTTGAAGGTAAGAGAAGTAGGAGGATATCTATGTGGTCTTGGGTAGTAAGGGAGAATTTTCAATTTGGTGGAGGTGAACATTGAAAGCTGTTTGGAAAAGGATCTACTGGTTGAGTTCTTGGGTAATCTTGGAGAAGAAAAACGTGGAAGTGGAGGAGAATATCTACCCTTGGCAATCTTTGAAGGTAGAAGGAGATTGTCTAAATGGGAGAGGACAAATACCTCAGCTTTGGGGAACTTTGGGTTTTACTTTCTGGGGGAGGGAGGATAGGGTCATACAACTTCTACTTGACATTGAATATGATTCAAGAGGAGGTAGTGGGGAAGGGAGGGGGACGGTGAGGGTAGCGACAATGCGGGAGTTGACTAGAAGACATGAAAGGAAGGGGAACATTGTGGTGTACAAGAAGAGGTTTAGGGACAAAGGGAGGGGGGAGGGAAGGAGGGGGAGATTTAGGATAGGGGACAAACTTATCTGTTCAAACGTGAGAGGCATTCGTTTGATCCAGTATAGCGAGAATCAAGGAAAAATAACATTTAATGTATATCAAGATCATTACATGAAATGTGAGGGGGCTAAATGACCCAAACAAAAAGGGACATCATCAAGGTGGAGTTAAGGAATGTGGGGAAAACATCTTGTACTTTTAAGAAACTAAAATGGAAGATATGACATTCTACGGAATCTAAGATCTAGAGAGAACTCGCAAGATTGGCAAGTAGAAGAGTCCAAATCTCCTCAAATCATTTTAAGAAGACTTAATACATTGACAACATAATGATTTTCTATGAGTCAAATTTGCTCTATCACTGTTGCACGTGACTTTTTTCTCACAGGCACTAATCCCAATGTGATTTTTTCTCAACCCAAAAACCCCCGGTGGTCCTTCTGATCGCTGGAATCCTCCTTTCCCAGTCTTCTTCTCTCAACCTTTTTCCACCATAGCCACTACCATCTAACGACGACCTTACCCTGGAAAACCCACCCCGAGAAAGTCCACGCTCCAGCACGTGCCACCAGAGCCTCCCAGACACCGACATCACGCGCTGGCTCGTGGCAACCCCAGACAGATCTTTTCCAGTTCTTAGCGATCTCCTTCCTTTTCTCTTTACCTCTGCCATTCTGTTCTTCACGAAAAGATGGACAATAGGATATATTTTCGTTCAGGGGGGAGTCCTACGACATCACTGAGTCCAAGGTTCGAGCAAAAACCTAGTATGATTGGGTGGAAAGTGGCAGATACCATATGAGATGGATGATGTTGAGCAAAGGTGCTCTCCTCTAGATTTGCAAGAGACTCTACGAAGCATCTAAAGTGAGGAAATTCTTTCAAAACATGGAAATGCAAAGATTATTTCACCGACATCTTTCTTTCTCTGAGTTCCAATTAATATGGAAGATTTCTTTCTTTGATTACAGTTAAGGGGGCAGACAGTGCAGTTATTATTATTCCAGAAAATGCTTTTAATAATGGTTGGGGGAAACTTGCAGACAAAATAAATGCCTTCATTAAAAGAGATATAACCACCAATCAAGAATATAAATACAAAGGGGAGACAAACATAGCTACAAACAAGGGGAAAGGGAATTATAGGGAGATGCTCTGAAAAGCAATATGGACACAGAGAGAAACAGAGGTAGCTGCAGAAACAGAGGAATCTGTCAGAGAGGAGATGATAAAGGCAAAAGTCCATCTCGTCGATAAAAACCTTCTGAGTGGGTGCTTAGTTGGATTTTTTGCTGGCAAAGATGACACTCCCACCAGAAATGAGGTGAGACGATGGGCTCAACAAACATGGAAAGGAGAACAAGGAGTCTCAGTTTAGACATAAATGGCGTAACCTATCTCTTTGAGTTCCAATCCAGGAAGGAAGCTGAACATATCCTGATGGGATCCTGGAAGAAACAAGGCTACAAGCTCAACCTACAATGGTGGAATCCGATTGTTGGTTCCTTCCCTAAGAGCCATGAATTTGAATGGTGCTGGATTCGTGTGCTAGGGCTCCCACTGCACCTCTGGTCTATATCGATGATGAAGAGAATAGGTGAGAGATGCGGTGGATGGCTTGAAACAGAAGAAGAAACATAATTGAAGAATCACTTGAGGTGGGCCAGAATTCAAGTAAAAGGTCCGTCGGCCAAAATTCCATCATCGATAGACATTGCCGACGAGAACTTTGTCTTCTCGCTCCCTATTTGGGTGGAAGCATCGGCCACTTACCGGGGACAAAAGCAACCTAGCTGGAGAAAGTCAATGAGAAGGGGGGTTCCTTCGAGGTGTAGGGTCGTCAGAAACTCCCCGTCTCACAGGGTTTCGACAAGACGAGGATAAGGAAAGGGGTCAGACCAATTCAAATTATAAAGCTGAAAAAGGCCTTTTTGGTGATAAAATCAACGTGTCGGTGGAACCCACTTAACAATTTAAACTCTGTTAGGCCAAGGCTTTTGAGACGGCTTCCTAAACCAAAAAATGCTGAGCCTTTTTTAGATGAGATTAATACATGGCCTGCCATCACAGAAGCCCAAAACAACTCCCTAGCTTATGTCGACCAAAGCATAACCTCTGAAGCTGAGAAATTACTCGATCAACAAGTATCTAACCTTCTGGGAATCAGAAAATCAATTGTTGCATGCAGGAGAGACGAACTTGACCTCACGGGGGAAGCAGCGAAGGAGAGATAGAGGACCAAGGCAAAATGAATCAGATAACTCTCAAAGGGGATCCAACTCCACTTAACTCATCAACCTCAGAGTGTAGCAAAGAACCAGGAGAAAGAGCGAATTTATGGGTCCAAAACAATATCCTTAGACTTGTTCAGGAATTTGGAGCCGCTTTCGAGGGGTGTACAGAAGAGGCCACAACACTGCTGCTAAAAATTTAATCAAAGGAGAGAGAAGGAAGTTCCACCAATTATGATCTCAGCAGAAAACTTGGAAAAACAGATGGTCCCAAAGGAGATGAAAAACCTGATCTTTGATGTAAAATTCAAGGATACAGAACCAAGGAACGACTCAAGAAGCAGAGGGAGGAAACAAACCACTCAGTTGTTATGAAGCTGAAGAAACTAGCCTGGAATGTTAGGGGGTTAAATACGGAGGAGAAAAGACAATTAGTAAGGAGCAGAATTCAACAAGAGGGAGCATATATCATTGTCCTAGTGGAGACAAAGCTAAATGGAACAGTGGGAAGTTATATTCAACAACTGGGAGGAAATAGATGGATTGGGGGAGGGGGGGAGTATGGATGGAAGCAATAGGGAGCAAGGGAGGAATCATAATCATGTAGGACAAGAGGGCTTGGAGGGGGGAATAAGTGGAGAGTGGCAGCCAGATGATCACTTGTAAACTATGTGGGATAAATCAGGACTTAAGCTGGTTTCTCACAGTTGTTTATGCATCTTGTGACAGGAATGAAAGAAGGGTTTTATGGGAAGAATTAGGGGCAATAAGGAGTTTGTGTGAGGGGCCTTGGGTGGTTTGTGGAGATTTCGGCAATAGATTTCCCTTTGAGAAAACTAATTGTGTTAGCTTATCTGGAGCAATGTCTGACTTTTATAGTTACATTAATGAGTTGGAACTCATAGACCCTCCTTTATTTGGGGGGTCTTACACTTGGAGAGGAGGGGAAAATCACAGGAATGCCTATAGAATAGATTGGTTCTTGTACTCTTTCCCCTGGGATGAAATGTTCACTCAGATCAAACGAAGCTCTCTTCCTAGTCTTGAGTCTGATCACAACCCCATTCTTTTGACCTGTGGAGACGAAACTTTCAGGAAGTCCTACTTTAAGTTTGAAAAATGATGGTTGAATGTAGAAGGCTTCAAAGAAAAATTCCAAGAGTGGTGGTGTTCTTTCATTATATCTGGTAACCCTGACTACATTTTGGCAACAAAATTGAGTCTGCTAAAGGCAAAACTCAAAGAATTGAGGAAGGAGCACAAGGGGAATTGGAAGGCAATAAAAAGCCATATCCTAGATCAAATAGGGAGCTCGGAAACCATCCAAGAGAGCAGACCCTTAACTGATGATGAGCAACTGGTAAAGGCTCATTTAGCTATGGAATAAGAGGAAGTGGCTAGAAATGAAGAGATTTTTTGGAGACAGAGATCCAGAGTCCAGTGGATCAAAAGTGGTGATAAGAACACAGTTTTTTCACAGAATGGCTACAACACATAAGCGACTCAACACCATTGACTCCCTGATGATCAATGGGGAACAGTCTAATGACCCTGTGGCTTTCAGGGGATCCATTGTGGATTTTTATCAAGACCTATACAAAGAAACAGAGAGTTGGAGACCTTCTTGGAACATACATGAAGTACAGAGCATCACAACAGAGGAAAGAGAGAGTCTAGAAGGAATCTTTGAGGAAGAAGAGGTACTGGCAGGGATAAAGATGTGTGCTACAGATAAAGCTCCTGGTCCAGATGGAGACACTATGGTTTTCTTCCAAGCTTTTTGGGAAATAGTAAAAGGGAAACTGATGCAGACACTCCACAGATTTTGCTCACACCAAAAGTTTGAGAAGAGTTTCAACGCTACTTTTGTAGCTTTGATTCCTAAGAGAGTTGGGGCAAATGATCGAAGAGATTTTAAACCCATCAGTCTAGTCTCTGGGGTCTATAAAATCATAGCAAAGGTGTTGGCTGAGAGACTGAAGAAGGTAATCAACAGAGTTATAAACAACCACCAGATCACATCATCAAAGGGAGGCAAATAATGGATGCTGCCCTAATTGCTAGTGAGTGCATTGACACTAGGATTAGAGGATATGTGCCAGGAGTTATGTGCAAGCTAGATATAGAAAAGGCCTTTAATCACCTAAACTGGGGTTTCCTGTTGAACACTCAGGCAAATGAGATTTGGGAACAAGTGGCTTAAATGGATGGAGTTCTGTATTAAAATTACCAGGTTCTCCATTATGATGAATGGAGAACCTGCAGGTTTTTTTCCAGATGAAAGAGATCTCAGACAAGGGGACCCCTTGTCCCCTTTTCTGTTCATCATAGCTATGGAAGGATTGGACAATCTGATGAGAAAGGCTGCAGCAAATAACTGGATAATGGGCTTCAACATTAAGAACATGAACAATGAAACTATGGAGGTGACCCATTTACTGTATGCTAATGACATAGTGGTTTTTTGTGAAGCTGAACATGAACAAATTTGTTACCTAAGGGTGATCCTGGAAGTTTTTGAAGCTTGTTCTGGTTTGAAAGTTAACGGGAGGAAAAGAAATATTTTTCCAGTTAAAAAGGTGCAACAAATTCAGACCCTTATAGATATTCTGAAGTGCATGACAAAGGAGTTGCCCACAGTCTACTTGGGAATGCCATTGGGTGCTGAACACAAAGTTGTGAATATATGGGATGGAATAATAGAGAAAACAAAGAAAAAACTAGCTCTCTGGAAGTCTCAATACCTCTGCTTGGGAGGTAGAGTTGTATTGATAAATGCAGTACTAGACTCACTGCCAACCTATCTAATGTCATTATTTCCCATTCCTGATGAGATGGCAAAAATCTTGGACAATCTGAGGAGGAATTTTTTGTTGCAAGGGAACAAGGTTGCAAGGGAACAACCTTGTTAAATGGATCACAGTCAAGCAAAGCAAGAGTTTTGGAGGACTGGAGTGAGGAACCTGAAATTGCAAAATAAGAGTTTGCTTATGAAATGGTTATGGAGATTTACTTAAGAGGAACAATCATTGTGGAAGGAGATAATATTGCATAAATATGGTCAAGAGGGGCAGTGTTGTACAAGAAAGGTGACTGACACCTATGGGATTGGGGTTTGGAAATCAACCAGGAACCTCTGGCTGTCTTTCAAGACTAACACTAAAGTTAGAGTTGGTAGGGGGGACATGGTACTTTTTTGGAAAGAGGAGTGGAGTGGTCATGGAACTCTTCAATCTCTGTTGCCCGGCCTGTTTTCACTTTACTTGAACCCTGATTGCAGTATTCAAGAAGTGTGGTCTCCACAAGGTTGGAACTTGATCTTTAGAAGATTCTTAAATGATTGGGGAGTACCATGGGTATCAGATCTTCCGAGTCTGATAGGGAATTTCCCAGGCACTAACTTGGAACCAGATAAACTCATTTTTGGGCACCACAATGATGGAATTTTTACTGTTAATAGGGCATACAAGAGGGGTCTGAGTGAAACTGCAGGTAGGTCTACTGAACCTTGGAATGCTATTTGGAAGAGTGGCTCCTACGAAAGTGAAGTGCTTCACTTGGCTAGTAACCAGGAAAGCATGCTTGACACAGAGGCATTACAAAAGAGGGGTATCAACATAGCATCTAGATGCCTTTTATGCGAGGAGGCACTGGAAACCAACAAGCACTTTTTCCTGCACTGTAAAGTAACACCACAAGTATGGGCATTTTTCACTACCATTGCTGGAGTTTATTGGACCATGCCTGAGCACACCGTGGATTTGCTCAGTGATTGGATCAGGAGAGGAGGAAGCAAGGGTCAGAAAAAATAGTGGAGGACAGTGCCAGCTTGCATCTGGTGGAACATTTGGAAGGAGAGGAATTAGAGGATATTCGAAGGAAAAGAATCCATTATACGGACATCAGTATTGTAAATCGCAAGTTGATTTTCAGGAGCACCCTTACTAAGTTCATCAAAGTCGGCATGATAATTCAGTCATTCTCTCCATCTTTTTTATGTCAAAACTAGAAAATGAGTCAATTGGATTCAAACAAGCAACTCCATAAAGAAACTCAGTAATCACCTTGCTAAAAGGATCATTGAGTTTGTGTTTTAATGAGGAGTTCATCTAGCAGCATTCCCAACTGGCTTCAACTGGCCTTGGAGAATCATCCGGAGACATAAGGCACCTTTGAAGGTCGACTGTGTTATGTGGATGGTGGTGCACTGGGCATGTTTAACTCATGATAATCTTTAGAAAAGAGGGATAACAATCTGCCGCAAATATTCATTGTGTGAGAGGCAAGGGGAGAGTGCCAATCCTATATTCTTACATTGCCCCTATACCTCAGAAATCTGTAATCTTCTCTTAAATATTGTGGGGGTTGGTCAGGTGATGCCTAAGACTAAATCCAAGCTATTGCAATGCTGGCATATGAAAGGACGGAGAAAATGCAAACTAAGAACGTGGAACTCATCGCTTGTCACCATCTGGTGGTGTGTTTGAGAGGAAAGAAATTCGAGAATATTTTTGGAAGCAAAAGGAATCTGTAATTAGTTTAAAACACAAATACATTTATCTATTGTTGTTTTGGTGCAACATGACAATAACTAATGATAGATAGCCTATGATCGACTTTTTGAGTTCAGTACACAACTTGTAATGAGGCTTTCCTCGGTAAATACTTTACAACAATTTTTCTGCTCTTTAATACAATACCTTTTACCAATAAAAAAGTCATACTTGATACAAAATGTAGATACTTTATCAGTAAGTGAATCCCATTCATTTTCAATATTTTGCTCCTTCCTCTATCAACATTTATCAAGCTCATTTGTGATTGCGAAAACATCTCTCATCAAATGCAATATGAATGCAACCTAAAATATTTGACAAGTTATGAGATATCCCATTACCTTGGCTCTTTCATCATAAATGTGCATCAATAAGTACTTCAAGAACATCAAAAATAGGGCCAAATATAAGA
The DNA here is from genome assembly GCA_003996215.1 of Jaltomata sinuosa. NCBI lineage: Eukaryota > Viridiplantae > Streptophyta > Magnoliopsida > Solanales > Solanaceae > Jaltomata > Jaltomata sinuosa. The sequence goes on from QJPP01005218.1 coordinate 35,530, forward strand.
ATAAAATTGCTAAAAGATTTATAGTGAGATCCCCGACGAGTATCACAAGTTCTTGAAAGAGCCTCTACCAATTTTAAGCTCACATTCTAATGCCTCTTGAATTCTTTCTTTTTCAGAATCTCGAAAATTCATCCTTATGCTTAAAAGAAGACCACAACGCATTCTAAGTATTTGAAACCAAAGCTACAAGTTCTCCCACTTGAATACATTTTTTAGAAATCGCAACAAGAGTTAGTTGAAGTTGATGAGCAAAACAGTTACTCCCTCCGTCTCAATTTATGTGGCACACTTTATTTTTAGTTTGTCCCATAAAGAATGTCGCATTTCTATTATTAGAAACAACTTAGCTTTAAATTCCTTGTTTACCCTTAATAAAATGATTTATAGCCACACAAATGACTAAAGTTTGTTGTAGACCACAAATTTTCAAAGTCTTTCTTTCTTTCTTAAACTTTATGCCTAGTCAAACGATGCCACATAAATTAGGACGGAGGTAGTAATAGAATGAGCCGATCTACTTCCTTGTCTAATCAACACTTTAAGGTCATTGATCTCGCTCGGCATATTGCTTTCCTCATCATAACATTGCCCATGAACATAAGATATACTCAAGGAATGTTGAGGAAGTAAATCAACAATTGCGTTCTTTAGAGATAAAACTCAAGTATCTTGAACATGAACAATGTCGATAAGTCTCTCTATCACAAATTCCATTCTCTCAACAAATCGTAATAAAATAACCATTTGCTCCTACCATAACACATTAAAAGATTCATCAACTAATGAGGCAAAGTATTCGTCGTCTAATGATAGCTTTAATTGTTGTTTCTATCTTACATGCAGTCACAATATCTTTTTGTATCATTGGAGAAGTCATCTGATCATTTTGAGGAGCATGTTCCAATACATAATTATGAATGTTATCACAATGGTTTGCATATCATGAGAGAATTTCAAGAAAATTTTATCGGTTTTAAAAAAAAAATTAGATTCATCCTGACCTCGAAATGCCAATTCTTGAATTGGAATGGTTTGCATTACATTCGGGTATAGACTTACCATGGATATAGATGGTAAGAGAACAAAAAAGGATTGATGATTGTGGGGAAGCTCTGGTTTTGGGACAGTCAGGATTGATTGGGAACCATGGAAAGGAATGGGTAGATATGGTTTTACTTGGTTGTTATTTTTCCTTGAGTGATTGAGACATGTTGAGTCAGTAATTTGACCCGTTATAAGCTAGTTGTGGGGTTAAATAAGCATAGCTTAACCTCGGGTGATAACTAAAAGGTTGGTTAGTTATAAATGACTGATTGATGAGGGTTAAGGAGACTAATGTAAGTGGTGGTACAGAATCTATGTGTTAATGAAACCCATAGTGGTGTGTTGGCTAGTGGTTATACTTTAGATGGTCTATTCTTATGCGTTGATCATAGGAGAGTGAAAAGGGTCATAAGGTAGATGTCCCAAGGGGAAAACACAGTTTAGTATTTGGTGACGCTATGATATTTATATCATTATTTAGGGTGTAACTGCCCAGGTTAGATTTTCCTCGGGTTGAGAGTTAGAATTTCAAGGCTAGGTGTAACGACCGGGTCCGTCGTTATATAAATTTTTCCAATTTCGTAAATTTGGAGAAAATGATTTAAAAATATGTTTGAAGTAAGTAGGGTGACGTCATGGGAAAATTTCTGATTTTCGAAAATAATCCGGGCTGATGTCACTCCGCTATAGCGGTAATTATTCCGCTATATCAAAACAGCCATAGTAGAGGGGTAACCGCCATAGCGGAACGATGGGAGGCAGTAACCTCAGAACGGGATTTTATTAAAAAACTTCTCCCCTCAGTTATAAAACATACGAGGGTTTCTCCAAAAATCCTCCCAGGCTGCTCCAAGGCTAGGGGATCATGAGGAGAAGGGGTCATGGCTAAAGGGACACGGAACATCAGATTCCAGGACCATCAATCAGCCGGGAACGCCTTCACGGAGCCAAAAACGCACGATTGCAGTTGGTTGGCACCCATGTAGGCTAGGTTTTCATGAGTAGTTAGACATGTTTGCATTTTGTATTCATCGTATAGCGGAATGGAGATTTCATGTTTTAGGCCTCCGGGCACGGAGTCTGGTGGATTTGGTATTAGTTATGAGTGAGCTAAGGATTGGTTGGATCGAGCTGTGGATTAATTGTAGCTATTTTGGGCTATTATGTTGTCTTGGCATGCTAAAATGATAGGACTCAGGGACTGGGATGTAGGGAAAGTTCAGGGAATCGAGAATTGCAAGGATAACAAAAAGGGTATGAAAGTGGGAAACTCCTAGGTAAGGTTTTGGGAATGCTGAAGGCAGGATAAGTAGTCATTGTTTTGCTAAGGGCTAAGGGGTGGTAACTTGTGTTGTTATTATCTATGCAAGTTCTGAAATCAATGGGGTTGTTAAATTATGCTAAAAAGGGGAAACCGTTCCTTATATGTAAATAAAGGGGTGAGTGTGATTAGTCTTCGGACGGAGGTCAAAATTAAGTATATACCGAGAGAGAGGGTAGGTGATGGCTTATGATTCCTGTGAAAGTTGTATGTTTTGTACTCTTATCTAAGTGTTTGTATGAATTGCATGGCTTAGAGGAATTGTGTAGAATGTCTAAGGGTCCTGTTTTACAATCTGCAAATTGAACGGTGTGTTGCTTGTTGGTTTACAAGTTGTTTGTTTATTATTTTAACTATGGATTATTGACATTTGGTTGGCTCGGGTACCACGCCTGGTACGGGTATAACAAATGGTTGGCACATGTACCACGCCTGGTACGGGTATAACATATGGTTGGCTCGGGTACCACGCCTGGTACGGAATAATAATGGTTGGCTCGGGTACCAAGCCCGGTATGGGTTTATTTTACTGCATTATTACATTGATATTGTTGCATTGCATTGATATTGTTGTATTGCATTGACTGTTATTGGTTATGTGAGTGGACTGGGCAGTTTATTTGAAATGTGATATTCGTTGGTGGTCCTTGAGTAACCGGGAATCCTGTTATATCTGTTGAGTTGGTCTTGGATTAGGCCGGGTTTTCTGTTTAACACTTAGGTGTTGTTTAGAAGGGATCCTAGGGTGGGTCTGGGCTATACGACCAGGGTTGTTGTTGGTTATGTTGTTGATTGTTGATCATAGTCGTAAAGGTGGTTTACATGTGGTTGATAAACTGGGGGAGATTGGTTAGATCGAGCTGTGGATTGATGGTAGCTATTTTGGGCTGTTATGTTGTCTTGGCATGCTAAAATGATAGGACTCAGGGATTGGAATGTCGGGAAGGTTCGGGGAACCGAGAATTGCAAGGACAACAAAAAGGGTATGAAAGTGGGAAACTCCTAGGTAAGGTTTCGGGAATGATGAAGGAAGGATAAGTAGTCACTGTTTTGCTAAGGGCTAAGGGGTGGTAACTCGTGTTGTTATTATCTATGCAAGTTCTGAAATTAATGGGGTTGTTAAATTATGCTAAAAAGGGGAAACCATTCCTTATATATAAATAAAGGGGTGAGTTGATTAGTCTTCGTACTGAGGTCGAAATTAAGTAAATACCGAGAGAGAAGGTAGGTGAGGCTTATGGTTCCTGTGAATGTTGTATGTTTTGTACTCTTATCTAAGTATTTGTATGAATTGCATGGCTTAGATGAATTGTGTAGAATGTCTAAGGGTCCTGGTTTACATTCTGCGAATTGAACGGTGTGTTGCTTGTTGGTTTACAAGTTGTTTGTTTATTATTTTTACTGTGGATTATTGACATTTGGTTGGCTCGGGTACCACGCCTGGTACGGGTATAACAAACGGTTGGTATGGGTACCACGCCTGGTACGAGTATAACATATGGTTGGCTCGGATACCACGCCTGGTACGGAATAATAACGGTTGGCTACGGTACCATGCCTAGTACGGGTTTATTTTACTGTATTATTACATTGATATTGTTGCATTGCATTGATATTGTTGTATTGCATTGACTGTTATTTGTTCTGTGAGTGGACTGGCCAGTTTATTTGAAATGTGATATTCGTTGGTGGTCCTTGAGTGACCGAGAATCCTGTTATATCTGTTGAGTTGGTCTTGGATTAGGTCGAGTTGTCTGTTTAACACTTAGGTGTTGTTTAGAAGGGATCCTAGGGTTGGTCCGGGCTATACGACAAGGGTTGTTGTTGGTTATGTTGTTGATTGTTGATTGTTGATCATATTCATAAAGGTGGTTTACATGTGGTTGATAAACTGGGGGAGATGGTTGAGAGTCGGGCGTTGCATCACTAGTGGGTATTATCATAAGAGAGATTCTTGGGAACCCTTGGGGGGTCCTGATTGTTATAGAGGGTACTATAAGGGTGATGGGTCTAAACTGACAGTGGTTTGGATGGTTTCCAGAATGTGCAGTCCGGGGGATTGTAGAGTAAACAGGGTGGTAGTCCGTGTTAGGACTTAGGGGTTAGACTAGTAGTAAGACTTGGGAAGTCTAAGGTTAGTATGACTTGAGTAGTCTGAGAAGTGAGGGAGTTGGCAGCGTAAGGAGAAGGAAGGGTTGGTTAGTATTGAATAGAACGGGGAGGAGGTTGGAGGATGGAAATTAAATTACATTATTTGCAGTCATGTTTTTCCTATTTTTGTTATATGATGGTAGGAGTGGATTTGGGTCGACCGATGATGCCTACCAGTACGTGTGTTTGTACTGATTCTACTCTTGCTATACCTTTTTGGGTATAGTCTGGTTGCAGGGTTGGTGATGTTTCATATGTTCACGGTGATGAGGATCTCCAACAGCTTCTATCCTTTGATTCCGTGATGGAAGTTATGTCTTTTCTTTCTTGTATAAATCTTGTAGTAGCTCTTGTACCTATTCAGACTAGATCCTAGGGAGGGGTGTTTTCAAGTGTAAAACTGTTCTTCTACTTTTCGGGGTTGTAACTAAAAAGTTTCTTTTGAGAAGGAAAGGTTTATTTTGCTCCTTCTATTTTCCGCGTGTTACTTGTTGGACGGGTGGTGAGGGTTCGTCTATCTAGGTGGTTAGAGTAGGTGCCCGCACCGCTTGGTAGGTTAAGTCATGACAGATGGTATAAGAGCCTAGGTTACCGGTCTCTCAGTATAAGAGCAAAGTGTCAAATAGAGTCCTGCGGATTGGTGTGTTGACATCCACATCAAATCTTTGGGAAGCTATGAAGAACTCTAGGAAACATCTCCCTTCTTTCATTCTTTCGTGCGGTTATTTACTTGCTTGTATGGGTTGAGTCCAATTGGTATCTCTCGATTCCAATTGGTATCTCTCGATTCCAATTGGTATCTCAACGAAGTGAATGAGGTCTTTGTACTGCAGTTGCGATAAGACAAGCAAGAGAAATTGGAACCGGGAAGGTTCCAATTGGTATCTGGTCTAAGAGGCTGCGGTAAGAATGGATGATTGGCTAATGGCCATCCATAGGACGAATAGAAGGTGAATTTATGTGGCTTGATTCTTACTGTGACCTGAAGTGAAATGTTGTGTATTGTTGAGTTGAAGAACCTACTTGAAATTTTGTGTATTTGGTTACCTTGATGTGAGTTGTTAATTGTTGTGCATGTAGAGTCTGCAGAAAGTCATTAAGTCATTTTGTGTACCTTCCTCTGTGGTAATCTGTTAAATGTCCTGATTTAAAGAGTGGTATTTCGTGTTAAAAAAGGCTTATCATCGGTTAAGATGATAGGGAATTGGGAAATGTGACTGTAGGGAAGCTTCAGTTTCAGGACAGTCGGGACTTAGTTGGGAACCATGGGAACAAAGGAGTCCTTAGTGTAATGGCGAGAAGGTATTGTCGGGAAACAATTGTTGTTATGATTTCTTGTAATCGATAGTATGTTATACCTAATTGTGATACGTTGAATTCCCGGAATGGTCTTAAGGGTGGTTTAAAACCATGGCGGGGTTTACAGGTCTAGGCAATGTCAACCGGGAAGGGGAGGAGTGCATTTAGCTGAAAAATCAAAATTTTGTACTGTTTATCGTCGAGACCGCCATAGAGGATGGCACCGCTACGACGCTCTCACTATAGAGGATTTTTCTCCACTATAGCAGAGTGGCATCCGCCATAGCAGAGATACGTGAGGCAGTGAGCCTGCTCTGTTTTCTCCCTATTTTCGTTCCTTCCCGGGGACAAGATAAAAGCAAGTAATAGGCTACGAAATCACTGTGTAAACTAAGAAAAAGCATGTTTTTATCTAATATAATGTGCATAAAAGGAATATAGTGTCTAAAACTAGCATTCACGTGCTAAAATAAAAGGAAAAGAGGGAAAGGGAAACATTGTCTTAACAAGCCCCAAACGGGGGCAACCGAGAGCAATAAGGAGTATCTAGTAAGAGGGGGAGGGGGAGGTCATAAGCCTCATCATCGCTCAGGAAGGAAACTCTTGCCTATCCTCAGGCTCGAGTGTGGGCAGATCCCGACCCGGGGTAACACATGAGAATATGACATTGCTGGTCTTCCACATCCGGGCAAACATGCATCCCGGGAGCGTCTCTTCTTCTTCTCTTCCTCTAACTCCCTACGAAGTGTTGCAAGTTCCTGAGCAGATGGGTGTGGGGATGCACCTCCGGCGTTATGATCCTCTATAAACCTCCGGACAGTGCCAGATTCTCCTCCATCTAGGCTCTAGAGATTGGGGGCTGGGGCTGGGAAGGGGTAGGGGTGCCATCATTATCATCATCGTCGTCGGCCTCCTCAACCGGCTGACTGCTCCCGGCTTCATCCATCTTCCTCTTCTTCTTGGAGACCACCTTCACCCGGACAGGGTCAAAGGGGTCATCCATAGCCACCTCTGAGTCAGTATGGTCCTGAGGCACTCCACCTCGCCTGTATAACTCGGACACCAAACCCAAAAGATAGGGGGCCTTCCTGTGACCCTGGTAGAATTCCTTCCACTCAGAAATGATTTGGTCCCCACATTCATGATGATGCCTTGCATGGCATAAGCAATTACCAGAGCCTGAGCGTAGGTCACATCGGTCTTGTTACCCGATGGAGGGATCCTCGGAGACACCAAGTTGAGCCACATCCTAGCCTCCGTAAAAAATTAAGTACTGGTAACTCCCTCGGGGCTGACCCAGTAGACCTTATCCCTGCACATCTCATCCACCAGAGTGTCCCTCAACCAAGTTATATCCCAGAGCCGGAACTTAGCCTCGTAGGCCTCATTGGAGATGTGAGGCACTCCAAGCACCTCATTAATAGTCTGAGCATCCACTGGAACGTCCATTCATCAAATACGGATGGTGGGGTTGGGCTCATCCCAGCGAACTGTAGGGAGTATGGCGTAGAACTCCCGCACCCAGCCCGTCTGTACGGGAGGAGGAGCTACTAGCAAGGTCCACATTTTTTGGCTTCCTATAAACCCCTCCTAGGTTGTGGCAACTTTCTACTCCTCCTGAGCTGTCTTGCCGTATCTAAAATGACTTCGAGCAAGGACTCCCAGCTAAACTCTCTAATCTTGCGGTGGAAGGCGACTGCTTTTCCATCCACCCCAGTCATCTTGCAACCTCTCTCGTAACAAATTCCCAGTCTCCGGTAATCCAGGAACCACTCCCGACTAGCTTCATCAGGAAAACGGTCATAATCGTACACGGGCAATTGTCCTCCTCCAGCCATTAGAAGTATAACCTGTAAAGTAGCAAGGAAAATCGGATTAGAACTCAATAAGGCATAAGGGGTTTAGAAAAATGGGGAAAATTTTTCTAAGTGTCAGCTTGGGAAGCTATTGCTTCGCGACCTTCTGCTATAGCTGACGATCGTCTGCCATAGTGGAAAAATATTCGTTGTAGCCAAACCGCCATAGCAAAACCGCCATAGCAGAGTCCAACTGCTATAGCGGTATTCATCATCCCCAAAGCTTTAAGGGGTGCAACAATGGCGCCCCTTTGTCCAAAATTCTGTTTTTGATACCCCAAGTTCAGATCTACCTACCCACAGTTCCCTATTACTATTTTCCATAAAAATTTGGACATTATAACCCATATAAATCGTCCAAATCACAACTCTTGTTCAAGAAATAACCCTTTACATTCCACCCTATTTTGTCCAGTTTTTAGCCTATCATAGTGTAATCCTTACGCTCAGAACGCCTTGGAGGCATTGTAAACGTACGGGAAGCATCCATGCTTCGGAAATTCAACAAAATCTAACCAAAGGTTCATGTTCAAAAACCCACTTTAACTATACTATAAGTTCCTAGTTTTCTACCATATTTATGAGAAAAATCATGCAAGAAAGTAAGGAAACAAGTAAAAATGAGTCTTACCTGAAAATTTCGACGTCAGAAGCGGAGTGATCAGGAGAGAAAGTGGTACGTTCAAAGGGAATATGGGGAGAATGGGGGGTGAAATCCATTTTCTCCTCTATTTCATTCTGCTATCAACTGTTATAGCAGTTGGCAGTCCGCCATAGCAGGACCGCTATAGTGGTGTAATATCCGCTACAGTGAATGGTCAGTCAGTTATTGGTAAGGAAAAGGTTCTCCCGGGTCTTTTCAAATTCGTCCGTCCCAATATGACATGAGACCCCAGATTCCTTGGGTTCTCAAAATGGGGACACGTGTAATTTTTCCTTGAGAGGCTCGTAAATTCCTCATCGGGATAGGAGAGGCTCGTAAATTCCTCGTCGGGATGGGATAATAGTAGATTTTTCCCTCTGGTCTGTTAAACTCTTAAGGGGAAGGGTTGACAACTTGCGTGGGTTCGTTAATTATGTTGTCACTTGGGACGGTGAGAGTCCCGAGTTAGTCTCTTTCCTCTAGTTTTATTATGGGATCGTTCGAGGATGAACAATGGGTAAATTGGTATCTGTTGTAACGACCAAGTCGATCGTTATATAAATTTTTCTGATTTCGTAAATTTAGGGAAAATGATTTAAAAATATGTTTGAAGTAAGTAGGGTGATGTCATGGGAAAATTTCTGATTTTTGAAAATAATCTGGGCTGATGTCACTCCGCTAGAGCGGTAATTATTCTGCTATAGCAGAACCGCCATAGCTGAGGGGTAACCGCCATAGCGGAACGATGGGAGGCAGTAGCCTCAGAACGGGATTTTATTAAAAAGCTTCTCCTCCTCAGTTAGAAAACATATGAGGGTTTCTCCAAAAACCTTTCCAGGCTGCTCCAAGGCTAGTGGATCATGAGGAGAAGGGGTCATGGCAGAAGGGACGTGGACCAATAGATTCTAGGACCATCGTTCAGCCGGGAACGCCTTCACGAAGCCAAAAATGCACAGTTGTAGCTGCATGGCGCCCAGGTAGGCTAGGTTTTCATGAGTAGTTAGACCTGTTTGCATTTTGTATTCATTGTATAGAGAAATGGGGATTTCATGTTTTAGGCCTCCGGGCACGGAGTCTGGTGGATTTGGTATTAGTTATGAGTGAGCTAAGGATTGGTTGGATCGAGCTGTGGATTAATTGTAGCTATTTTGGGCTATTATGTTGTCTTGGCATGCTAAAATGATAGGACTCAGGGACTGGGATGTAGGGAAAGTTCAGGGAATCGAGAATTGCAAGGATAACAAAAAGGGTATGAAAGTGGGAAACTCCTAGTTAAGGTTTTGGGAATGCTGAAGGCAGGATAAGTAGTCATTGTTTTACTAAGGGCTAAGGGGTGGTAACTCATGTTGTCATTATCTATGCAAGTTCTGAAATCAATGGGGTTGTTAAATTATGCTAAAAAGGGAAAACCGTTCCTTATATGTAAATAAAGGGGTGAGTGTGATTAGTCTTCGGACGGAGGTCAAAATTAAGTATATACCGAGAGAGAGGGTAGGTGATGGCTTATGATTCCTGTGAAAGTTGTATGTTTTGTACTCTTATCTAAGTGTTTGTATGAATTGCATGGCTTAGAGGAATTGTGTAGAATGTCTAAGGGTCCTGTTTTACAATCTGCAAATTGAACGGTGTGTTGCTTGTTGGTTTACAAGTTGTTTGTTTATTATTTTAACTATGGATTATTGACATTTGGTTGGCTCGGGTACCACGCCTGGTACGGGTATAACAAATGGTTGGCACATGTACCACGCCTGGTACGGGTATAACATATGGTTGGCTCGGGTACCACGCCTGGTACGGAATAATAACGGTTGGCTCGGGTACCAAGCCCGGTACGGGTTTATTTTACTGCATCATTACATTGATATTGTTGCATTGCATTGATATTGTTGTATTGCATTGACTGTTATTGGTTATGTGAGTGGACTGGGCAGTTTATTTGAAATGTGATATTCGTTGGTGGTCCTTGAGTGACCGGGAATCCTGTTATATCTGTTGAGTTGGTCTTGGATTAGGCCGGGTTTTCTGTTTAACACTTAGGTGTTGTTTAGAAGGGATCCTAGGGTGGGTCTGGGCTATACGACCAGGGTTGTTGTTGGTTATGTTGTTGATTATTGATCATAGTCGTAAAGGTGGTTTACATGTGGTTGATAAACTGGGGGAGATTGGTTAGATCGAGCTGTGGATTGATGGTAGCTATTTTGGGCTGTTATGTTGTCTTGGCATGCTAAAATGATAGGACTCAGGGACTGGAATGTCGGGAAGGTTCGGGGAACCGAGAATTGCAAGGACAACAAAAAGGGTATGAAAGTGGGAAACTCCTAGGTAAGGTTTCGGGAATGCTGAAGGCAGGATAAGTAGTCATTGTTTTGCTAAGGGCTAAGGGGTGGTAACTCGTGTTGTTATTATCTATGCAAGTTCTGAAATCAATGGGGTTGTTAAATTATGCTAAAAAGGGGAAACCGTTCCTTATATGTAAATAAAGGGGTGAGTGTGATTAGTCTTCGGACGGAGGTCAAAATTAAGTATATACCGAGAGAGAGGGTAGGTGATGGCTTATGATTCCTGTGAAAGTTGTATGTTTTGTACTCTTATCTAATTGTTTGTATGAATTGCATGGCTTAGAGGAATTGTGTAGAATGTCTAAGGGTCCTATTTTACAATCTGCAAATTGAACGGTGTGTTGCTTGTTGGTTTACAAGTTGTTTGTTTATTATTTTAACTATGGATTATTGATATTTAGTTGGCTCGAGTACCACGCCTGGTACGGGTATAACAAATGGTTGGCACATGTACCAAGCCTGGTACGGATATAATATATGGTTGGCTCGGGTACCACGCCTGGTACGGAATAATAATGGTTGGCTCGGGTACCAAGCCCGGTACAGGTTTATTTTACTGCATCATTACATTGATATTGTTGCATTGCATTGATATTGTTGTATTGCATTGACTGTTATTGGTTATGTGAGTGGACTGGGCAGTTTATTTGAAATGTGATATTCGTTGGTGGTCCTTGAGTTACCGGGAATCCTGTTATATCTGTTGAGTTGGTCTTGGATTAGGCCGGGTTTTCTGTTTAACACGTAGGTGTTGTTTAGAAGGGATCCTAGGGTGGGTCTGGGCTATACGATCAGGGTTGTTGTTGGTTATGTTGTTGATTGTTGATCATAGTCGTAAAGGTGGTTTACATGTGGTTGATAAACTGGGGGAGATGGTTGAGAGTCGGGCGTTGCATCACTAGTGGGTATTATCATAAGAGAGATTCTTGGGAACCCTTGAGGGGTCCTGATTGTTATAGAGGGTACTATAAGGGTTATGGGTCTAGACTGACAGTGGTTTGGATGGTTTCCAGAATGTGCTGTCCGGGGAATTGTAGAGTAAACAGGGTGGTAGTCTGGGTCAGGACTTAGGGGTTAGACTAGTAGTAAGACTTGGGAAGTCTAAGGTTGATAAGACTTGGGAAGTCTAAGGTTAGTATGACTTGAGTAGTCTGAGAAGTGAGGGAGTTGGAAGCGTAAGAAGCAGGAAGGGTTGGTTAGTATTGAATAGAATGGGGAGGAGGTTGGAGGATGGAAATTAAATTACATTATTTGCAGTCATGTTTTTCCTATTTTTGTTATATGATGGTAGGAGTGGATTCGGGTCGACCAATGATGCCTACCAGTGAGTGTATTTGTACTGATTCTACTCTTGCTATACCTTTTTGGGTATAGTCTGATTGCAGGGTTGGTGATGTTTTATATGTTCACGGTGATGAGGATCTCCAACAACTTCTGTCCTTCGATCCCATGATGGAAGTTGTGTTGTTTCTTTCTTATATAAATCTTGTAGTAGCTCTTGTACCTGTTTAGACTAGATCCTAGGAAGGGGTGTTTTCAAGTGTAAAACTGTTCTTCTACTTTTTGGGGTTGTAATTAAAAAGTTTCTTTTGAGAAGGAAAGGTTTATTTTACTGCTTCTATTTTCCGTGTGTTACTTGTTGGATGAGTGGTGATGGTTCGTCTATCTAGGTGGTTAGAGTAGGCGCCCGCACGGCCCGGTAGGTTGGGTCGTGACACTAGGCTAGTCTTGGACAAAATCTGAGCAAGGTATGGCCTAGGAAAATTCGAGAATGGATTGGGTATGTATCGTAAATTTTAGCTTGATTTGAGATTAGCTAAGGGTATAAGAAACCCATAGGACTTTTTGGAATGGAGTTCAGGTTAGTAGAACTCCAAGTATTGTGTTTAACAAAAAAAGGATTAGTCCGGGATGTCAAAATTTAAGTTTTGTATTGTAAATTTAGCCAAAACTGAGACTGTCCGGAGATTACTGTCTCGCCTATACCGCTATAGTGGGCAGCAGAGCTCTACATTGGCGCCGCTATAGCGATAATTTTCCTACTGTAGCGAGGACGCTATAGCGGGAGTAGATCGCCACAGAGGATTTGGGGTTCCTCATGGCGTGGAAATTATGTTTTGGTCCGTTATGTTTGAAATTCTTTCGCTCTAGTATTTTGATGAGGCCCCGAATTTATTGGACACTCGGGGATGAGAGGGAATTCCTTGGCACAGTAGGATTGAATTTAATTTTAGTTGAGTTTGGGGTACACCCGGGGGATTTGAGAGTTTTGGTGGTTTACATAAGGCTATTTTTATGCTGCAATGGTAGAGCGTTAAGGTTCAAGGGGCTGGTTCATTCTTTCTCTTCTGCCTTAGAGATCGTACGGGGATGAACGATGGGTAAATTGGTATCTATTGTAATGACCTGTTTTGTCATTACTGAAAATATTTGTGGTTAAGACAGGTGTCTCTCATTCGTAATAAGAGTTAGGATTATTTCTTTAGTATGAGAGTACATTTGATATGTACTAAGGTCATACAATACTCCTAGCACAAAGTTATGTTGAAAGTTTCCTTACCGATTTAGTTTTGGTCTAAGTTCAAACTAGGGTCAACTTCAAATGAGTATTTCTCCTAGAATATAAGGTGTTAAGGGTCCCAATACCCACCAAATTTAAGATCTCTGAGTCCTCTTTCCAACATCACCGATCATTTGTTAATCCGCTTTTCGAGTAAAAAGTTATGACTTTTTTACTAAAGATTGTTCTTGCTGAAAAGCTGAGTCCACTGTAGTGGGATTTAGGTCGCTATTATGGTACCACAATAGCAGTTGGCAGTACGCTATAGCGGAATGACGGGACCAAAAAGCCCAAAAATGGGTTTTATAATACCATTCTTTCTTATTCAGTTAAAAACAGATGAGGGTTGCTCCAAAAACCCTCCTAGACTGCTTCAAAGCTTGGGAGCCATGGGGAGGAAAGATTTTGACTAAGCAAGGGCAAAACCATAGATTTCGGGTCCGTTCTCCGTAAGAAATCGCATTCATGGAGCCAAATTTTATGGTTCAGACCTCTGCAGCGAATGCTTGTCATCCAGGTAGGTTAGATTTTTAATTGAGAGTAGTTAGACCTGTTTCTACCTTCATATTATTGTTGTAGAATGATGGGAGAATTTATACCTAGGCCTTCGGGCACGGAGTCTGGAGGAATATTGTATTATCTGGCTGGATGATTCAGATGGGAATGAGGGTGTTAGGGTAATGGGTTTTATTCCGGGCTATTTATAATTGTTAATTGATGTGTGATGTTGAAATCCAAAAAACTAGACTATTGGGGTAGGTCCGGGGAACTGGAATTATTGTGTCTTGAATAATGTGTTTTTAATTCATGTTTTATGATTAATATTACGATTCTATATCCTGGGGAGACTAGATTCTCGAGTGGGTTCGAGGAACCGGTAATGTTTATGTGTGAATGGATTACTAGATTATAGCGGGTTCTCGAGAGAGATTTAGATAAGGTAAATAAGAATAATATGGGGTTCAGAAATGAATGTAAATGCCTCTATGTGTCTAAATGATAAGCTGGGGATTAGTCTTCGGACGTGTTTAATTATACTTATTGTATTTGTTGATGGTCTCATGAGTGGTCCGGGTTAATTACTGAAACTGTGATTGTTGTGTATCGATCCATGAGAGGCCGGCTAGTTGAACTTAAACATGGGGTTGGTCATAGTGTAGACCGGGATGACATGTTGAACACGTAGGTGATGATTATTATTTTCCCAATATGCAATATGTGTTCATGTACTATCGCTTAATATTTTATGAGTTTGCATGCTTAGGGAATGAGATTATGAATGTCTAATTGTCCGGGTGTCAGTCATGTGAAATGAACTTGGTTTTGTTGCTTGTGGGTTTACAAGTGTGATTTTGTTCATTGTTTGTAAAATGTTGGATTTGTGTGACATTCGTTTGGCTCGGATACCATGTCTGGTACAAGTTACATATTGGTTAGCTCGGGTACTATGCCTGGTACATGATATTTATCAGTTGGCTCGGGTACCACGCCTGGTACAGGTTCTATAATAGTTAGCTCGGGTACCACGCCTAGTACGGGTTTATTTATGCATTGTTGATTATGTTTTGTCGATGGTTCCATGAGTGGACCGGGTTGATTGCTGAATTTTTGATTGTGCATATAGGTCCTTGAGTGGCCGGGTTATTTCACTTAATTATGGGGTTGGCCCTTGGGTGGGCCGGGCATTGCATGTTAACATTTAGGTGTTGGTCTAGGGACCTTTTGCTGGTCCGGATTACTTAAAATGAAAAGGGTATATGCTATTGTTATTGTTCATTGTTTATGTGGTTGTTGAACCTATTCCAGGTGGCTGATAAGTTAGAAGGAAAACTGAGAGTCTGGAAATATATATGGCCAACTGTCATTACATGTTAGATATTATCCCGGGGACAAAACTTGTAAGTCTAGCATACAGGTATATGGTCTAGTCATTGGGGAGTTGGGCATACTTCTGGCGGTGGGGTCATAGTGATTGACATTAGAAAATGGAACGGTAGTTCAGGGTTGAGCTTAGTTTGTCGGGTTGGTATGTTTAAGTGATAATGTGGTTTCTTCTGTAAACCAGAGTTACATGTTAAATGTCATAGATGATGTTATAGGGATCCTTGGGAGGTCCGGGTAGCTTGCAAGCGGTGACACATTTATGTGTGGTCTGGTTACTTGCATAGTTGGGCATGACTTATATGACTGTTGAGTTCGATCATTGACTAGGGTTTTATTGATAGTCACATGAGCTTGGAGGGAGTAAGGTTCCTAGGGAGTCACGTTTGACTGATTTAGTGAAACAATGCTACTATTCTGTGAGTGCATGAATCGACAGGATGTCAAGGGTAAGGAACCTTGTGGGGTTGACTACGCAGAAACTCACAGGTAGTCCATTATTGTGGGCTAAGGGCTAAGGGTCAAGGTTGTTGACTTAGGATCTTAAGCCAGGGTGACAGACCTACTAACAGGGTTAGTTAGTAATGTAAACTATGGGATTGAACTGGTAAGGTAGTCCTAGTGTTAAGCGTGACTTGGGAAGTCCTAGTGTTATGTGTGACCCTTTGGCTTGACCAGGATAGAAGGGGAAATGCCTGCTAATGATAGAGTTGGCAGCGAAACGAAATAGGAAGGTTTGGGACAGAGCGTATAAGTTCTTAGCGTTACTAATAGAGAGGTGTAAAGCGGATGAAAAAGGAAATGGATTATTATATCTTGTTGCATATTTCTCTTGATTTCTTATATGATGGTATGTAGTGGATTCGGGTCGACCGATGATGCCTACCAATACGTGTTGTTTGTACTGATACTACTCTTGCTATACCTTTTTGGGTATAGTCTGATTGCAGGATCAGTGATGTTTCACAGGTACATTACGATGGCGATCTCCAGCAGCTTCTACTCTTCGATTCCATGACGGAAGTTATGTCTTTTGTTATTTACTTGTATTTCTTTTGTAGTATCTCTTGTACCGGCTTAGACTAGATTCTATGGAGGGTGTTTGTATTTTAAAAGAGTTTTTTTCGCATCAAATTGTAAATGTTTTCATGTATTAAAGGGGTTATTTATGATTTTACTTTGTTTTTTGCATTACCTGTTGGATCGGGTGGTAAGGGTACTCCTATCTAGGTGAATTAAAATAGGTGCCTGCACGGCTCGGTAATTGGTTCGTGACATCTTTGCTTCCTTATATGTCTTGTGTTTGATAGTCCTATAGTCATCAATGTGATTTGCTCTCAGTTTGTAATAATGTGGCTATCTTCAAAACTAATGCCAGCTTTAAATTGACCTTGTTACCATAATTAAGTCATTATTTTAAAATTATTTCCATAATTAAGTCATTATGTTTAGAATTGTCCGAATATGGTAGAGCTTAGCTAAATCTTTCAAGTTGCAGTCTTTCTATGATATTCTATCCTTGCTAAAGTCTTTCTCCTTACTGTTTAAACAATTTAAAATGGACATGATGTGTGTTTTATGTTGTTAACGTTTCCTACTCAGTTTACTCATTTACATGAAGGCAGACACTAATCCTTATTTCCCTATCTCTTTTGTATGAACTCTTCCATATGAGTCCACAATGGACTTTCCTCTCTCCACATTATTTGTTAGGCTAATGAGCCTAACAACATCATTCGAGTCAAGCCAAAAAATAGAGCAGGTATACACTGTGATGCATAGGTGATACAGGCTAAAAGCAGCAAGCATACAGATGCATACATCGCGATACAGAAAGAAAATACGCAAGTTTTATATGCTGATGTACAACGTATATACAGGAAAATATAAGGAAAAGAGTTGTGATATACAACTGTTATACAAAAAAATGGACTAAGTCCATCAGCTTGAGGTCCAAGCCTGGACATCTGAAAATGGGCCAAAAACCCCCAATTCTCCTATACCTCTCTCTTTATTTGTAATTATTTATGTTTGATTGTATTAAAACTAACTTTAAATTAATCAATCTAAATATATTCCCTAAATGATGTCATTTTAATTTTATCTTATTTTTATTGGTTTTATTTCAATCTCGTAATTTATGTTAGTTTGGTTAAAAAATAAAAAAATGGTCTTTATGGTAATTTTCCTAACAATGATAAGGACGTCCTTTCGCAAATATTCAAGCAATTTTCAAAATAAAGAATGCTTCTTTTTTTTTTCCATTTGTGTGTTAGTATAGGATCAAAATAATCCTTGAATATCATAAAAATATTTTCCCTCATTTTTGATCAATTTCTCGAATGAGTTTAAAGGTTTATTTGGTTATTAATTCTTCCGAATTAGTTGAAAATGAGTTTTGTGTATAGTTTTAAAAATGAAGATTCTCAGCTGAAAAAATTAGTTCCCTCTTTCTTTCAAAATGTTCAAAGTTTTTTCCCTTAAAGAGTTCTTTTACATTGTGTAAAAATATATTCCATATCTTTAATCGATTTTCCGAATAAATTTAAAGATTGCTTTGATCCTTTCAAGTTTGGTTTAAAATGAACCCCTTTCAATTTTTGCCATTTTCTAATCGAGCTCCTCTTCAATTGATTTTAATTTACTTTATTTCATATCTCTATTTTCAAAAACATGGGTCTTATTTTCCTAATACTTGCATGAATAAAAATAAAAGTCTTTTAAAATCTTTGGTTCAAAAGAGATTTTTAAACTTGAATTTTACAATAGCCTTTTGCTTTGAACAATAGTTGTTTTAAATAAATTTGCAAATTCTTAATTTAACTTTTTTATAAAAAATAAAAGACATTCAAATCTTTTCTTATTCAAATAGGTTTTTCTTCAGCCAAAAAAATAATTTATTTTGCCTTAGAATGAAGCAATGTCATTTTCCTTTTCAATCAACTTTGAGTAAATTTTGATATTTTCATAAAAAATCAACTCTTTCAAAATTAGTCATCTTTATTTAAGTTAGTCAAAATTGTTATTTGGTCAACTATTTTCTTGACAGACGTTCTTAAGTGCCTTAAAACCCTTCTTAAAACGTTACTTGAACTCTTACTCATTTTTTTAATTTTAAAGATTTATTTATGTTTTTAAGTCTTTGAAATTTCTTTTAAGTTTTCTTAATTTCTTTATTAAAATTAAGTGGCGACTCTGTTTGTTTTAGAATTATTTTGAAACTTTCTTTTAAGTTTGAAATGATTTTAAAGATGTCAAAACCAATTTCTTTTCAAAAGATTATTTTTGTTTCAGAAAAGGAATAAAACATAAATGGCGACTCCGTTGGAAATCTATTTAGGTTCTAACCAACTTGAACTTTTTGAATAACTTTGTATGGCTAATTATTCAAAATATTATAATAGCTAGTAGCTTTTAATTATTTGCTTATATGTTTTTTTGGAAAATATATTGGCATTGTATTTCATAGCATCTTCCGCCACATGACAAACGATTTTTTAATGTTCAAGAGAGGCTCACGATCTCGTGACCTCTTTCCATAAATAATACTTTCTCGAAAATACGGTAGTTTATGGGTATGTCATGCGTCCAATGACTATCGTATTTTCAACCCAAGTTGTCCGCTTGGGACCCAATCTCGAAGAAGATCCACTCTAGACATCTAGAATAGAGCAAAATCCAAACCTATTTTTAAGCATTGGCCTAGGACGACCTAATACCTGAGGGGTATTAGGCCTATTAGAAAAGATCATCTTACGTCTATTGACCACGAGTGAATAAAAGACGATCAGTCCTTATGTGTTTTATTAAAGGATATGGTGCCAAGTTGTGCGAACCATTGTCCCTCGGATCTAGGAATTATTTAGGCGATTTCTCTCATTGTAATCAAAAGAAGATATTCATCCGAAAGACGTTCAAAAATTTCAAGAAGGCCAAGAAGTTCGAGAATGAAGGACTTTCCATGGAGGCCTAGTTTAGGAACGTACCCCTGCATGGGGCTAATATTTATTGTATATTCCTTTCCCTTAGTTTGTATTCTCATTCGATTTATTCATAAAGTCTGTATATAATATATTTTTGGGGCAATGAAACATCTTACAAATGACATACATATTTTTCAATTCGTTAGACCTACCTTTGGTATAAAAAAATCACATATATGTATAGGGCGTGCTATAAACTGTTATGTGATATAACTGTCTTATGTTTGTTGCTTAAATCAAAAGTGAATTGATCCACTCCTATTTGAATATTTTTAGAACCCCTAAACAAGATATAAGCCCATTATTCAAAAGACCAACCAAAACTACTCCTCGATTTTTTCAAGTTTCCCAGAAAACCCCCCTCAAATATGCCTAAGAACTTCTCTCCTATCTCTTAGGAAGTTGACTCACCATGTACACCGATGAAGCAATACTTAGAAGGATAGAAAAAATCGATAGGAAGGTAGTTGAGGTTGAAGGACAAATCAAGGAAGTCATACAACTCAAAGAGGTGGCATTGGCTAAATCAGCAAAGTTGGATGAAGAAATAGCTATCACAGAAGAAAAGATAGTTGTAGTCAATTTATTGATAGCACAAACAAAATCTATGATTGACCATAAAGATGAAGAGTTCATACAATGGCTCAAAGATTTTATGGAAGCAGATGAAGAGCCCGAACAAGGAATTGTTGAACAATCCTTACCTTCTAATTGAGCCATAGACTATTGACCCAACATCAAGGATGACTCTGTTTGGCTGACAAGATTCAGGACAGGAAAGGAACAAATCACTCTCGAGTTCCATCCTAGGGAACACATTCAAAGTCCTAAAATTGTCCTATGCTCTGACATTTATTGAGCCCTACAGTCTCTTAAAATCTTACATCCCATTCAGACGAAAGGCTTCAACTACGGGCCCAAGAATGAGTACAACGAGTGTTCTTACCATCCAAGATAAAAGGGACATATCACCAATGAGTGCATTTCTTTAAAAGCTAAAATTCATGAGATGTTCAATAGTGGACAAATCAGCCACATGTGGAAACTCCATATCATATACTTATTTGTGATAGGGTTGGACCTGGAATGCCAATCACCATAGATACTCTAATATGCAAGTACAACTTAACTGTTTTTCAAGAAACCTACCTCAGTATTTATTTTAAATTGGTGCAAGCCAGAATAATTGAACCGGTAGAAAGTAAAGCAGAACAGATGTTCTCAACATGGCGCAGGGGTAAGAAAATTTGCCTCTATCATGATGAAGTAGGAGAACACGACATTGAGACATGCCGCACATTCAAGGTTGACTTGGAGCACCTTATCGAGACAGAAAGAATCCAGCTAAGAGTTGTACCAGATTACCCGTAGATGAAGCAAGAAAGAGCATCTGTCACTATCCATAATTAAGAATTTAAAGTAACAAAGCTTTATTTTGAGTTGTTATGTTTATGTATTTACTTTTCTCTTGTAATCAAAGATAATGGATGAAAGAAATGAAGTGAAATGAAAAACTTACCCTTTACCTATTCGAACTACGAGGGTCTGACTTCTTCTTTGTGAGATACGTAGGTAGTCTTTCAAGGCCCCACCCTTTTCTTTAAGAAGTTTTATTTCCCCTATTTTGAAGAAGACACCAAAAGAGTTCAGAAGAGATAACAAACAAAGACAACCGAGAAGATCTAGATTCAACGAGTCAACCTTCCTGATAAAATTTACTTATCAAAATCAATGAGCAAAGATTTATCCATTAAAATCCTCGAGTCAAAATCACCCATGGATCAATTTGTCTTGTTAAAAAGTAACTTCTATGTGTTTAGAGAAATTTCTATGTGCTTACTTCTTGTCTGATATCTTGTATCATTTATCATGAACAAAATCTAACATGCTTACCCTTTTGAGTTATTTTTCTTGTATAAGGTAATAGATACTAAAACTAATATGTGTTGAGGGAAGATGGTTGAACACTCTCATTAAACAAAATCAGAGTAATGGTGAATTTAAATCTGCCAATGTCACATCATGTCAAGAGCTTAATGAATGAATCAAGGTAAATGATAATGAATTCGAGGAATATGATAAGAAAACTATGGTCCTTGAATAATTAATAGAAGAACTTGAGAACCGGGTTAAGTCCAACCAAGAGGAGACTGAGGAAGTCAATCTAGGAGATGATGAAGAGGTCAAAGAAATCAGGATCAGCATGCACATATCAAAAGCGTTGAAACAAGAGTTTATCAGATTACTCAAAAAGTACATCAACATATTTGCTTGGCACGATGTCTGGGCTAGCTTGATAGGGACTGAAAAGGACTTAGTGTTATGAACGTGAGATAAGATTACCTGGTAACGTTCGTGTTGTACTTATGATGTGGGTAGGTTCGATGGTCTAGCAGTCAATACAGTTTGGACCGAAAAGGCGGGATGACACCGTCTTATTAATTGTGGCGTATAGATTTAGGTGAACTCAAGATACGAGAGTGTCAAAGTATGACTGGATTAGTGGAACAAGGCTAGTATTCTGTGAGTGCCTGAATCGGCGAGACATCAAGTGTAAGGAACATTGGGGGTTGAATACGTAGAACTCACAGGTAGTCTCATAATGAGGTCTGGCTTGGTATGAGAGAGGTTTTCTGTTTCAATGACATGGCTGGTAATATCTTAAGGTGTTAAGAAACTATTTACTAAAGACCTCTTGCCAAATAACTCTTAAGCTATATGTTTCTCCTGGATATTTAAGTGATGTTTATGTGATTTGATTCGGATTGATCGATGATGCCTACCAGTATGTGTTGTTTGTACTGATCCTACTCTTGCTATGCATTTTTGCTATAATCTAATTGCAGGATCAGTTGACGTTTCTCAGGTGATGAGGATGGCAATCTCCAACAACTTCTACTCATCTCTTCTTATGGTGGGAGTTGTGTCTAATTTCTTTTCCATTTCTCTTAGTAGCTCTTGTACCTATTTAGACTAGTTCCTAGAGAAGGGTTCTGTTGTATTTTAAAAAGGATTTCATTGTATTCAAAAGATCTGAGACTGATTTTATGTTTATAAAGATAAATTTTTATGTTTTCTTATTGACTTCTGCATACCTATTTTAATCGAGTGGTAAGAGTTCTCCTACATAGGTGATTTTGAGTAGGTGTCCGCACGATTTGGTAGTTGGATCGTGACAGAGAGGGAGGGAGGAACGAAGGGAGAGGGGTTCATCAGAAGAAGAAGAAGAAGAAGAAGAAGAAGGGGGGAGGAGGGTATTTGATTTAATTTATTTTTTATGTGTCATTAAAAAAGAGTGTATCGGTTGTATTACAAACACAATTATCAAATGAGAATAGGATTTAAAAGATTGAGTTTCATTGGGTTTAAGTGTCCAGTTAGCAAAATTGTGAATAGAAGAGTGCATTTGACAATTAGAGTCAAGCATAAGGGTCTTTCAGACTATTCCGCCTATACTATTTGGCTTCTATCTTGTTTAATATAAGGCCACCTTGGCCGATTTTGATTTTATTAAAAAAAAAAAGAATAGTTTAGGAAACAACATTTTGTTTTCTTACACCGTTTAAGAAAAAGTAATATTGATATAGTTGTATCAAATTGCTTCTCAACAAATAAAAATTCAATTTACATAAAGGCCAACACAAGTGAAGAGAATGAACAAATACATTTCAATCCAGGTTCTACGTGCATACCACATCTAGTATCTATATATCTTTTTTAAATTGACAACACAAACCCAATAAAGAAAAGAAATTCAATTTTGACATTTGCCTCGAGTAGTTCCATCTTGCGCCAGCTAATCTGTTCCATTTAATATTTTGTTGTTTTATCCCATTTAGACAATTTGTCATGGAATAAATTTATATTACCCCCTTTATTTTATTTTACTTGATTCATATTGACTTAATATTTCATTTACAAAAATATTTATTAGAGGTGAATTTTTGCTAGATTAATAATATTTTATATAGTCACTTAATAATAAGGATAGTACTGAAAACAAATACAGTAATAAATTTTTCATGATTTACTAAAATAAACGAATGATCTTTTTTTAATATAAGGATTAAATAAAATAAAACAGATAATTTGTTTATGCAATATTTCTAAACAAAATGTTAAATTAATGTTGGTACCTAGTTTATCAATTGAAAGAGTTTCAAGAAATGGGGGTGAAGTTCAACCCCACATCTCTTAATTGGTAGAACATCAATCTATCCAATCTATATATAATATAAAATTAGGTATTAGAAAAGTGATGTCACTTCTCTTTGGCCAAGGATTCTATTTATCTTTTTTTTTTCTTCATTTTTTTGGACTTTTTTCTTATTTTTCTCAATTATGAGTGTGTTTGGTATGGAGGAAAATATTTTCTGATTTTCTTGTGTTTAGTTGGTCAAAAAAATTGAATTTTTTTTTCTTTAGAAAAACATTTTCCTCCAAAATAAGGAAAATGACTTCTCTAATGAAAGTAGGAAAAACAAGTCTTCACATTCATAACACCCCAATCCCACCCACCTCACCCTCCTACTCTCACCCCTACTTCCTCCCTACCTCTACCTCACACAATTTTTTAAAAATATTTTTTCTATTTCACCCCACCCCACATCAATTTTTTTTTTAATTTTTTTCAATTCTTTCTTTAAAAATTAAATTAACTTTTTTTAAAAAATAATTTTTTTTGTACCCACCCCACTTTAACACCCCACCTCCACACTCCACCACCACTACCACCTCCACCCACCAAAACTCATTTTTTTAATTTTTTTTTAAAAAAAATACATTTTTTCTTTAAAAAAGTAATATTTTTGTACCCCAACCCCCACCCTATGCCCCTAGTCCCTCCACCCCCCTCTTCCCCTACCTCCACCCTACCCAAAATTCAATTTTTATTTTTTTTTAAAAATAAAAATTACTTTTTTTAAAAAAAAGAAATATTTTTGGTACCCCAACCTCCACCCCTACACCCCCACCCCACCCCTACCCTACCACCTCCACCCCACCCAAAATTTAATTTTTAATTTTTTTCTTAAAAATAATATTTTTGGGTACTCCGGCCCTCTCCCCCCAGTCCCTCCTCCACCGCCAACCCCACCCCACCCCACCCCACCCAAAATTTAATTTTTAATTTCTTTTTAAAAAAAAATTTACTTATTTTTTTAAAAAAGTAATATTTTTGGTCCCCCTCCCCTCACACCCCTCCACCCCCATCCACCCCCCCCCCAAAAAAAATTTATTTTTTTTAAAAAAAATTAATTTTTTTAGTTATCCGCCCCCCACCCACCCAGCCCCCAACCCCCGATCTACCCCTAGAAAATATTTTCTACTCTCTAATCAAAAATAAAAAAAATAATTTTTGAAAAATGTGTTTTCACTTATCAATCAAACAATAGAAAATATTTTTCAAAAAATATTTTCCACTCATCAACCAAAAATGAGAAAATAAGTAAGAAACCAACTTGTTTTCCATAAAACATGTTCCATGGAAAATATTTTCCTTCATACCAAACACACCCTATATGTTGTGTAAAAAAAACTCAGAATTCACTTTTTAACTTTCTTAATTTAATGTGCTTAATTTTTTTCTTCTAAAGACAAATGAAATGTTGCAACAATTAATTCACTTTTTAACTTTCTTAATTTAATGTGCTTAATTTTTCTCTTCTAAGACAAATGAAATGTTGCAACAATTAATAAAAATAATTATGAACAATTAAAAGCCTTAATTCTTGAATTGTACGTGGCTAATGTAACTGACATCTTTTTAACTTCCTAACATTTACTATAATTAGTGTTCATAACTATAAAAGAGAAAGAGAGTGAATTACACAATTGTGGGGCTTTAAAATATGACCTCTTATATATCATGAGGTTCGTCTAAAGGCTTTGTCCTTAAACCAAATAAAATATCTCTAGCCATGGGTGTAGATAATGACGGAAGGCAAAGATGGCTCGTGATTTTTCTGCCATTGTGATATCAGTAAGTGCCAGATAATTTTGAATTCTTATTTGTTCATGTATATTATTCTTTTTGATAATGAATAATCTGTAAAATATATTTTCTGTTAGACGTTTATATGTAATTCAGTTTTTTTTCAAATTGTACCTAATAAGATTGTAATTGCTCTATATTTTTTTTATTTCAGGTGTGTTCATATGGATTTATTTACCGTTCAGGCATGTCTACCAATATTCTTATGTTGCCATATTTGAATTTGGTTTGTTGTATCCTATTTTTACATCAATGTGGAAATTTTTTATTTTGCAGGGAAAGAGGACCTTAATTAATTTTTATAAGTGTATATTTGTCATAAATTTAACCATTATGAAAAATTAATTAATAAAATTTCAATGAATTTACATTAAGAAAATAGTGATTAATATTCTGTTGAGGATATGGGATAAAGGGACGAACGTGACTTGATTTTATTCTCTTAGACAATGTGGAGTACACAGATTGATCATATTTGATTTCAATATTTTTTTCAATTAATTTGGATTTTTTTTAGCTATTGAATACTACTGATGTCCGCAAAATAAAAGAAAGTTTGATTGAACTATTATTTCTTAAAAACGAGTAAAATAGGTTGTATTCAGGATTGATAGCGATGTCTTTCTAATTCTTAGGAATGATCATACTTCGACAAAGTATTTTATGAATCTGAAAGTATCTTTTTCATATTCTTTTGCAATTTTGGCTTGTGACTTATGAGCCTTTTTGTTTTGTTGTTTCATGTTTCAATCATTAAGTTTTTCAAATTTTACAAGTACTCCTATTTGTATAATCTTTTAAACGTTCAAGGTAATTCTTTATACTGAAATTATAGGGGAGAGTGATAAAATATTGAAATAATATAAGAATATATGTCATAGAAAAGAATGAGAATTTGTAGAGATTTTTACAATAAAAAATGAAAATAAAAAGATAGATTTATTTGATAGGATCCAATGGAGGGCTGTAAATTTGCAGAAGCGAGAAAGGTAATTAATGGTAACAAGAAAAAGGTGAAGAAAGAGAGGAAAATATTGAAATGAGAAAGGAAAGGAAAAATTGCATAAGATTCAAATTGCATTCTCGATGTGCATGATCACGTAATTTTATTTCTCTTTGTTATTGTATTCATAAATAAAAAGTAAAAACATAAAATTAACTAAAGAGAAAAAATGAGAGCCTTTTATTGCACTAAAATTAAATATACCTACAAAAATAGAGAAGTTATTCAAGGTTTTTAAACATATATATTGTCTTACCATTTCATGTAAAGAGTAATTTTTAAGTTTCATAATTGAGGTTTTCTAATTTACTTTTCATCTTTTAAATTTTTATAATCGCGCGAAGCGCGGGTAAATTCACTAGTATCATATATAGGCTTAGTTGTAACAAACAAACTTCAACTTTCCACGCCAATATTATTCAATTCTTGATCTTTCTAAGATATGCAGCTCTAAAATTATACAAGTTATAACATCTCTACGATAGATTGAATAATGATTTCTTAATTTAATTAGCACGTCCAAAAAAATCTCAAAAGGAAGGTGAATCATTTGAATTCTTCAACCCTGTAAGTGCTATTAGTCGGCACTCACCAACAAGAATTATGGCGGAGTATTAATAAGTAATCTTTCATTTTAAAATAAAGATTTTGGGTTTGAATTTTCTTTAGTACCGAGTCACCTTTGTTAGTGTGCCTTTTACTCTTTAATGTGAAATTTTTTAACGTAAATTCATATTTAATCGGACTCCAATATAAATATCAGACATTGATAAAAGACAAAAAAGAATTAGTTGGTACTCGCAAATGTCATTTCTCATTTTTCTCTTCTAGGGGTCAGAAAATTGCCTGATTTGTGGAGCGAGAAGATGACAATAATGGTCCCTTATGTTTGGAAGTTGTTTTCAATAGTTATTTAAATATATTTATGAGCAATTTTGATCCTTTTAAAAAATAATTGGGGAAAGGGGAAAGGAAAATAAGAGAGGTAATTACAAGATAGGGAATTATATCCTTATCAACAAGGTAAAAATTCAGGTAGCCAACTAATTGAGCTACTGAAATTTTCCTTTTGTTTTCATTTTAAATTTATCAAAAGTGAATATTTTTTGTCTCTATCAAATATTTAACAAACTGTAATTAGGAGGTATGATAAGACAGATACCAAATTACCATATCGAATCAAATATTTGATACCGCAATTTTGATATAATGGTATTTGATATGCATTTAAAAAAAATAGAATTTGATATTTATTAAAATAAAATATAAAAATATCAAATAATATACCAAAGTATATAGATACATTTACAAATCATATATATTACTCCCGATGTCTCAATTTATATGGCATAATTTGAATTTCAAGAGTCAAATAGTTTAATTTTGACCCCGAGTTGGACATGAAATCTTTAGTTTTTTTAAACAAAATTTATACATTTAAAAACTACGTAAAAAGTACAATAAGTCACAATGATTGACAATTCAAAATATTTAAAAGATATATGAAAAAATTATGGTCAAAGATATACTTGTTTGAATCTCGAAATTTAAAATGTGTCACATAAATTGTGACATACTGAAAAATATATAAAATAGTATTAGTACAAAACTGATTATTTAGACATTAAAACTTTGACTAGTACTCTATCTCGATAGACATGTCTTTTTATATAATTGATTAATGAAGGAAATTTCTTGTACTTTCTATTGAATATTTCTAAATGTGTAAGGTGTTAATATGATATAATTGAGACGTTCTTTTATTTTTTTTAAAATCAAAGTCATAATTATCTATTATAAAAGTATATGTAAGTTGAAATCGAACAAACTATGATTACCAATTTATCATAGACCGTAGTACAAAATATCAAAATCATACTTTAAAATAACGAATCATACTGAATTAATTTGGTATAGTAATAATTTAGGATTTTTAAAAATCAAAAACCAAAATTATCAAATCAAGTTTCCAATATATCGTATCATATTCTACCATTGTCGATCAAAGGAGAATTGCAGAAAAAATTAATCAAAGGTATCTTTAAAATTTCATAAAATCCTAGAAACTGCACCATACATGAGAAATAGACAAAAATAAGAGAAATTGCAGAAACTGCACCTCAAAGTATTAGATAAAGCAACATAATATAAACAAAACATAGCAAAAAACTGCACCTACAAATTAGAGTTCATGTTGAATCAACAACTAGAGTTTGTTAAATATTAGACGAAGTCAGAGGTACTCACTTTTAGCAAACTTAGACCAAAACAACTCAAGAATTAGTTTAGACCTACCAGCCAAATATAAGGGGTCATTTTTGTCATTTATGTACTAGGAGCCTAGGAGTTAGTAGTATATATAAATTCAAACTCAACTTTTCTCTACGTATAGAGTTGTGATCATATAATTCAAAGTTTCAAAGTGCATTTGCACCAACAGCAACACAAGATGGTTAGTGCAAAGTCACACGTTGTGTCCATCTCCAAGAAGATCATTAAGCCCTCTTCCCCCACTCCATCTTCACTTAGGTGTCACAATCTCTCTTTCTTGGATCAGTTGGCTAGTCCTGCACATAATCCACTGGCTTTCTTCTATCCTAAACACGAAAAATCAGCATATGACCTAAACCACATATCCACATTTCTTGAAAATTCCCTTTCAGAAGTATTGACCTCCTATTATCCATTTGCTGGATTAGTCAAGGAAAACATCTTTGTCGATTGTAACGATGTGGGAGCTGAGTTTTTTAATGTTCAAGTCGATTTTTCCATTCCTGAAATTCTCAACCATCCTTACAATGATGCTACAAATTTAGTTTATCCACAAGGGGTGCCTTGAACAACTTCATATGAGAGAACTTTAGTAGTCACTCAACTGACACATTTTGATTGCGATGTGATGTACATGTGGTTTTGATGATTGACAAAACTCATGAGGGGAACTGATATCAGATATGTTGTCTATAAAACTTGATCCATTACTCAGAGTAAACTGTGTGAGAAACTGGTCTTTAGAGGAATCCTGTTTTGTTGGGACCAGGTTCATATTATGGATGTACTCATAACCTAGTTAACTGGTAACTTCTAAAGGGGATTTCCCCTGGTTCAAATATGTCAAGTAATATGTGACATATAAGCACTAAACTGGCACATGGGACATCTGTTCCTTATGATTGAAAAACTGATTGAAGGGACTTGGTACTCAAAATGTATGAGTACGTGGTCAATTGGTGTCTGACAGTACTGCACGAGTGTGTACAGATATCTTTTGTGAAAATCTGATTCTCAAGAGAAACTATTTCTCAGAGGGATATTGTTCCATAGGGACCAGATGAGGGACCAGGTCCATAAGATATTGAACTTTCTGACAGTCAATAGTACAGCTGGCAGCTGTACTTTTTGCAGGAAAGTTGGTGCACAACAGCAGAGGAGCAACAAATATCCAATCTCGATCAATGAGAAACTTTCTAAGTTTTCCCTCCCATTTTCTCCATATATATAGATCATTATGTGGGAGAAAAACCCAACTTTTGAACATTCTAAAATTCACACTCTCTCAACAAAAGTCTCCATGTTCTTCAGTTCAAAACTTCTACAAAAAGGGACATGTTCTCAGTCTACGATAGTTGCTGTTAGTTCATTGTTGTTTGAGTCTTTGTACTTTGTGACAAATTATAAATCTACTCCTATATTATAAAGGATAGTAGATATTGAACTTGTCTATGTTCTTAGGTTATGTTGCATTAACTAGAGTTAGTTAGTCGCATCAACTATGTTTAGTCAAGTTTGATTTTCATCATTTGTTTGGTGTTTACTTGGGTAGAGTTACCTAGGAGTGTCAACTAGTGGTAGTTGATCAAGAGGGCTAAAGTTAGTCAAGTTGTGATAAACTAGAGTTAGTTAACATTAGAGACTATAATAGAGTTATTATAGTGTTGCTCATGTTAAAGCTATCACATGAGAATGGTGTTAAAAGGATAACCGTAGAATTACGAGAATGAGTCTCTAATCAAACCATTGCTCTTATTTTAGTGAATTGTTGTTGGTGAAAATCCTATGAGGTAGGTTGTGATTTTTTCCTCCCTTGAGCAAGGAGATTTTCACGTAAATATCTGATGTTCTTTACTTCTTTCAGTTAGCCTTATTTGCACTCTCTTGTCTATTGAAGTTTGCATTGTCCTGTTGATAGTCCGATTCAGTCAAGGACATAGTCCCTTAACTAGTGGTGGATTCACGCAAGCCAACATGGTGAAATAGCAGTCAGTATATGCATCTCACACAAGGTCGCCGATACATATAGTGTAATCAAATTCATCACTGATTGGGCTTCCTTAACACATGATTCAGGTCTTGCAAAACCATCTACTCTGTTTGACGGAACTTCTTTTTTCCCAACAATTAGTGATCCTTCAACTATACCAAATTTTGAGCCTGAAAAACAAGAACATTGTGTGACAAGATTGTACTATTTCTCCTCCTCTGGATTAGATAGGCTCAAAGTCATAACAGCTGCAGAATCAGGAGTGGAGAATCTGACTTGAGTTGAATTTGCCACAACACTTGTCCACAAATGTGCTATGGCTGCTTCAGCCAAGACAGAGAATTCGAATTTATTCAAACCATCTTTACTGTGCCATATCATGGGTCTTCACCCATCGTTGCCTTTGAGCAACATCGAAAATGCTTGTAGCTTCTTTGTTTCATCAGCATTTACAGAGTATGAGATGCAATTGCCCAATTTGGTAGCTGAACTAAGAAAAGTTAAGCATCAACTTCGCAATAAATTAAAAAATATTCCTCAGAGTGAGCAATTCTCACAAATACTAGAAATAATGAAAGGGGGTGCAAAGTTATTGGAACAAGTAAACAGATCTAATGTGTACAAGTGCAGTAGTTTGTGCCATTTCAAACTATATGATACTGATTTTTAATGGGAGAAGCCCACAAGAGTGACCTACGCGAGTCCTGGGGTGAAGAATCAGTTTTTTTCATGAATAGCCATGTAGTGGTGACACTGGAAAAAAGAGACATGGAAATATTTCAAAGTGACAAAGGACTCCTTGAATTTTCTTCTCCAATTTTGAAAATTATGCCATAACACCTACACCAATTACCCATTATATTCCTGTCATCTTTCAATTTCCCAACAATTCAAGTTTGTTTTATTTGTCAGTACTGTTAATGTGATTTCTTCCTTAATCAAATGTTCTGATCACCATTTTTTATTTCTTGTATTTTTTTTTACATTAACACAAAAATTATATGGGCATGATCAACTTCTAGAGTATTTTGTATCGCTTGACAACCATATGAAAATGCCTAATATATCACGACAAAGCCCCAAAAGCCGAAACCTAGACGATCCCTTTCAACCCTGAACACCAAAATCGCCGGCGATTATTTAGCTGGTCCGGCCATTGGTCAGCCAAAGGTGGCTGACCAGACTGCCATTATTACATCCCTCACATCCCTATTAGATTTTCCTGAACTATATCACCCAAACACAACCAAAACAACTATTTTGCCTACCGAACCTATTACATTGCCTACCGCTGATTCCATTACAAAATATAAGAAAGAAAAAAATGATCCCAACAAAAAATTAAAGTATGTAGACTTGATTAAATCTAAGCAACAAATCCTAATATCCACTGCGGGGACAATTGAGATGAAACTTGTGACATACATAAATGGTATTGCCAGAATATCATGGACGGAGGAGGAGGTCGATAAGATGAATACTTTGGAGGACTTGCACCTTGTAGTTATAGAAAAGTTTTCTTATGGTTGGCCGAAACTAGCAGATCTTAGACAACAAATCCCAAAACAATGCAACATCAAAGGAGATTGTAAGATAGGTCTCCTGAGGAATAGACATATACTGATGAGATTCAATCGGATGGAAGACTATGTTAACATATTGTCGAAGAATGCTTACTACATAGTTGCAAATGATGGAATAGCATACCAGATGAGGCCCTTCATATATGATGTTAACTTCAAACTAGAGATAGAGACAACATTGGCTATGGCATAGATTTCATTCCTAGAGATGCTACCTACCTTTTTTATGAAAGAATCACTTTTCTCTTTGGCTGGCGCGATTGGTAAACCAATTCACCTTGACCTGGCAACCATCAATAAAACTAGACCTAGTTGTGTAAAGGTCAAAGTTCAAGTGGACCTGGTTGCTAAACTACCTGATTTTGTTGAACTAGAGGTGGTAAATAGTAAAACACAATCCACCAGGGTTCAAAAAATTAAAATCCAATATGATATGCTTCCTAAATACTGTCACACTTGCAAACTCCAAGGACATAAGGAGAGTGAATGTAGGATTTTACACCCAAAGCTGAAACTTCAAGCTCAAGAGAATAAGGATGATGAACCTGCACAAGAAACACCAGTTCAAAAGAGATACATAAATGGAAAAATGGTCTTATCAAAGTGGAACCCAACTCAGAGAAGATTCAAGATTGTGAAGAATAATGAAGGCTACCTAGGCTCTCCTACTGCTGAACATAGCCTTACTAACACAGCCGTACTAGTAGCCAATGCATTTGAAGCCCTGCAAGAGGAAGAGGAGTTAAGTCATGATTCATAAAATAATGATCCAGACAAGCCAAACAAAAAGGACCATACAAGTGATGAAGAGACAGCCAGCAAACCAATGAACACAACAGCAACACCAAAGCCTGGAATAACCACTGAAGAGAGAAGAGATACAACAGATAGGCCTGACAAAATAGATGAAAAACAGATCATAGATTCTGTAACCTTAAAGGGCAACATGAAAGAGAAGACAATGGCCACAAGGGAGTGGATTACAAAAGCATTCCACCAAGGAAAGGCAAAGAGCACTGAACTTGCAGAGCATAGAGAAGGGAAAGATGGTATAAAGAGAACTGAAGATGAGATCTTGGGTGGAAACACTGCCACACGAGATAGTAGTGATCCTGATTTGACACCTGTAACATAGATAACAAATGAGCAAAATCAATTAGTGGAGAAACCATCTTATCATATATAAGTAGTGCAAAAGGGAGAATTAGAAACTCAAAGAAAGCTCATGATAATGATCCCAAGGCATTAGTGGAGATACCAATGTTATGCAGACAGATGAGTCATTAATGGTGCTTGGAGTTATTGAGTCTCCTAATAAAGCTCTCCATGATATAATCACCTACAAAGTGGATAACAGACTAGAAGATGCAGCCAGCAAAGAAGCTGAAGATGTAACAGTAGAGCAGGAAGATCAAATTGTCAAAGATGTAGACCTATCCCATAGATCAAACAAAGTTATTAAATCAGCCAGGAAGGGGGAAAAACAGGGGCATGGTGATGCATCTCTGCCAGTAGAGTGCAGCCAAAGAGGAAGGTGGGGATTCAATAAGTTAATCAATGATCAAGTCCTTTATTTGGAACATTAGGTCAGTAAAGTCACAACATGCCTTTTAGAGAATGCAAATGCTTCACAGATATCACAGGTTTGTATTTGTGGCACTACTGGAGCCTTTTCAGCATTATAGGATCATCAACAAGTACCAGAAAAGATTAAAGATGCAAGAAGCCAAATACACCAAGAATGGCCAGATTTGGATGTTTATAAACTAGGGTTATGAGGTTACTGTCATAAGTGATACTGATCAACAATTAACTCTAAGATTACAAGATTTGACCTCTGGTTATTGTTTCTACACCTCCCTTGTATATGCTAAGTGTGACAGTAACCTCAGGCTAGAGTTATGGGAGGAGCTCACATTTATTGCTCAGGGTATGAATCTACCATGGATTATAGGAGGAGATTTCAATGTAGTTTTAAATGGTGAAGAAAAGATAGGAGGCTTGCTTGTCTTAGATGCTGATACTGATGATTTCTCTTTCATTGAATATTGTGATCTTTCTCAAATGTCTTTTAAGGAGAGCCCATTCACTTGGTGGAATAGTAGGGAAGGAGAGGACTGTATCTTTGAAAGACTTAACAGAGTGCTCTTCAATGCAGAATTTCAGACCCTTTTTGCTTCTCTTGAGGTGGAACACCTACCTAGAAATGGATCAGACCATGCACCTCTCCTAGTTTCATGTCATAATAATGTTCTTAATATTAGTAGACCTTTCAGATTCCTTAATTTCTGGACCACCCATGGGTCTTTTAAAGAGACTGCGAGGATAAATTGGGATACTGGTTTCTCTTCTAACCCTTTTTTGGATTTTAAGAAGAAGATCAAGAAGATAAAAAGGTGTTGACTGCATGGAGTAGAGAGACATATATAGATATTTTCCAGCAGCTGCTTATTAGAGAAGATATTGCAAGAATTAAGGAGAAAATATTTGAGGAAGACCCCTTTGCTGAAAATAGGATAGTGATGCAGTTGGCTAAGGCTGAGTATAATAAATACCTTGCTCTGGAAGAATCCTTCTGGAAACAAAAAGATGGATATGATTGGTTTGAGAGTGGTGATAAAAATACTAGATTTTTCCATAGTGTGGTGAAGGGGAGGAGGCAAAGGCTGAAGGTGGATAGAATTCAAGATCATCAGGGGATTTGGCTAGAAGAAGAAGGGGAGATTGCTAATGCAGCAGTTGAATTTTACCAGAATCAATTCACACAAGAAAGAGACTCAACATCTTTATCTTTGCTGTCACACATTACAGAATTGATAAGCTCAATGAAAAATGAACTATTATGTAAAACTCCAGGCCAAGAAGAGGTGAAAGATGTTGTGTTCAATCTCAAGGGGGACAGTGCTTGAGGTCCTGATGGTGAGAATGGTGCAAGATTTTTACAGTGGTAACTCTTTGCTTAAGTCAGTCACTCATATTAATTTGGTACTCATCCCTAAGAAAGAGCTAGTTCAGACTTTCTCAGATTTGAGACCTATCAGTTTGAGTAATTTTGTCAATAAAATTATGTCAAGGATTGTCCATGATAGAATTGAAGTGCTGCCAAAGTTAATCTCTACCAACCAATCAAGTTTTGTTAAGGGGAGAAGTATTACTGAGAATGTTCTACTTACCCAAAAGATAGTCATAGATATTGGTAAGAGAGGAAAACCAGATAATGTGGTGATCAAACTGGATATGGCAAAAGCATATGATAGAATCTCTTGGTTCTTTCTAATGAAGGTATTAAGGAAGATGGGGTTCTCTGATAATTTTGTGGACATGATATGGAGACTGGTTTCCAACTACTACTACTCAGTATTACTAAATGGAAAATCCTATGGATTCTTTCATTCTACTAGGGGAGTCAAATAAGGGGGCCCTTTATCCCCTGCATTATTCATTCTATCATCAGAGGTACTGACAAGGACCCTAAATTCTTTATTCCTAAATGACTTCTTTGTAGGCTATGGGGTCAAGACCCGATTTCTCGGTCATGATGGCACCTACAACCTCCGGTAGGTGAACCAATCCCCGTAGCCCAGGACAGTTAGTAATGGGCTACTATCTAACAAATAAGGGAACAAGACGATGAGAATAGATAACAGGGATATATATATATACATATGCGGAAACTAAACCAAACCCCAAGACCTGGTATCATAGTATAGAGCCAAAACTAGATACATGGAGTGCAAACGATCCAAAACAATATATACAGATGTCTCTGAATGGGAATAGAGTACATGAAGCAAA